>JAKUAA010000021.1:0-224973 GCA_030579055.1 Candidozyma chanthaburiensis
GAAAAGGGCAGTCCTATTTTCTGGTTTGACACCTACACGCGGCTTGGATAGATTTCCGGGGCTTTGTTGCACGCCGCCAAGACTTGTTCATCCCGTGGGACCACTCCGTTTTTCCGTTTCTCCGTTTCTCCGTCGAGGGAGAATCGACTATAAGAGGCAATAACCCGCCTGCCCTGGCCTTTTTCGCTACGAAAAAAACACACGCAGCTTGGAAAAATGCGTTGATGCTATAAACACACTCCAAATTGCACCCAGGTGCCCCGGTGCTGCCCTATCGAAATCACCGAGTGCGGTGGAGGACAATCAGATATGCAAGAAAGAAAAACCTTCCAAGGAATGTCATTGGTGGAGCGGCCTGTGACTTCCCATGCCAATTCCAGACCTACTGCAACGCAAGAAAATGCCTTTTGGGCGATGCTGTTGCAGCCAATGGAGCAGGGGGTCTTTGTGTGGGCTGAACTGCTTAGCGTTTTTTGGGATTTCGAAAAAGCCTGTTTTTCAGAGATTTCGAAAGGAGAAAAGCTCTTTGAAACACCGAAAACTCTCCGTTTGGGCCTGTTTTACCCCCCAGTGATGGCATCAGATAACGGAGAGATTGACGTTTCTGTACGCACGTTTGGGAGTGTGCCGCAGCTCGTAACAGCATACGGCTGCGAAAGAAAATCACAATGGTAACCCTTTCAGGGCTTTTCAGCTATAAAAGGAGCATGTTCGTCCCGGATTTTTTTCATCAATGGACTCGAAAGCTGTAACCAGTTCTGCCGACCAGGAGGACCTCAACAAGGTCCAGACCTTGGAGACCACTGAGTTGAAAGATCAGACCTCTAAAAGCAATGACACCAGCTCCACCAATTCCGTCGACACAGACACCTCGAGCGTGGTGGCCAAGTCGTTTGGCATCCGCAAGTCCGAATTGATCATGGCCCAGATGACCAGCTACTGGCTGAAGGGGTTCTTCTTTTTCACCATTTTCCTAGGCATGTACATCATGATGATGGAGAACGATGTGGTCAGGACATTTTCCGGATATGCTACGGAGTCATACAGACAGCACTCGCTTATGGCGACTGTGGGTGTGATTAGAAGCGTGGTTTCAGCGGCGTCTTTGCCTTTTTTCGCCAGATTGTCAGACAACTTTGGTCGTTTTGAACTTTTCCTTGTTGCGATAATTTTCCGTGTCATTGGCCTTATTGTTCAATCCCAGGCCAGTGACGTACAGAAATATGCCGCCGGTACCGTCTTTTACGGGTTTGGAAATGCTGGTATGCGTATCTTGTGGCAGATCAACCTTTCTGACGCCTCGTCCTTGAGATGGAGACTTGCAGCCATTGGTGTCTTGAGTTTGCAGACTATTGTCAACACCTGGTCTGTGGGAGAGGTGACGAACTCACTTTTGAACAAACACAGCTGGTCCTTTGGCATTGCCTTATGGGCATTCACCACGCCCTTGGTTTGTGTGCCTTACATGTTGTTCTTCTTGTACTTGTACGTGAAAGCCGTCCGGACAGATACTTGGAAACAGCTCCGCCAAGCACAGCGGCAAGACTTCATTGGCAGAAGTGCCACGGCGAAGCGGTACCACAACGAAATTGAAAACCACACCTCCGAGCTTGGAAAGTTCCAGGGTAGAGTGAAGTTCTTTGGTATTCGTCTTGTGCACGTTCTCCACGATATTTTCTGGAAAGTTGACTTCATTGGCTGTCTTTTGGCGGCGCTTGTGTTTGGCTTTATTTTGGTTCCCTTGACATTGGCTGGAGGAACAACCTCCAAATGGCAAAGGGCCTCTACCATCGTGCCGCTTGTGATTGGCTTTTTGCTTATTCCCACGTTCATCATCTGGGAGTCCAAGATCACAAAGAGACCCATGGTGCCTTTCAAGGTGATGAAGGACCGTGGTATTTGGGCGGCTTTTGCTATCGGCATTTTCAGTACTTTGAACACCGGAATGGCCAACGACTATGCTTACCCAGTTTTGCTTGTGGGAATGAATGCTACCCAGGTGGTAGCCCAGAGAACCGTCACCTTAAACTACTTCGTGGAGGGCCTCACTATGCCAGTCTTGGGTTACGTCTTGTCGAAAGTCAGAAGAACCAAGATATTCATTATTGCAGGTAACTTCGTCATGTTCATTGCCATGGGTCTTTTTGTTCATTTCAGAGGAACCAACGACGGCTACAGAGCCAAATACTACCGTGACGGTATTGCCGTTGGTATGTGTCTTATTGGTTTCTGCCAACTGTGCAGCTTCAGAGTCACCTCAGTGTCTGTTCAAGCTTGCACCAACCACGAGTACATGGCCACGCTTACAGCGCTTTTTGCCTCATTCTACCAGATTGGCTCTGCTCTTTCTTCGAGTATTTCCGGTGCCATCTGGACCCAGGACATGTACAGCCAGATCAGAAACAAAATGGAAGATTTGGGAGTTGACACTGCGTTGGCTAGGGAAGCCTACGAGAAGCCCTACGTTTTTGCTAAGAAGTACGCCTGGGGAACTCCTCCAAGAAGAGCCATCAGTTTGGCTTACGCTAATGTGCAGAAGAAATTGTGTATCGTGGGTCTTTGTCTCTGTGTGCCCATGCTTGTGTTTATTCTCCTTTTGAGAGACAACAAATTGACGGACGACCAGAACTTGGACGATGCTGCGATTGATCCCGAAGCCGGTGTAACTGCTGCTGAAAGGGCGAAGTCAAGACTTATTTTTGACAACGACAAGGACTACATCTTGGACGGTATCAAGAAGGTGGTTGGCATCAAGAGGAAAGGAGCCGATAATGCTTAAAGTAATTGGTAAGAATGAAGAAGAATTAATGTTTTTAGGTTGAGTGAGTTGTATTGTATTGAAGAAAAGTGTAGCTTATGAGATTTTCCACTAACACAGTAGAAACTGACCAAGGAAGAGAAAGGAGGTCTGTTGTACTTGGCCAAATATTTTGAGGGGAGCGTTTAATTCCAATTTATTAGTATTTCAAGCACCTGGTTCTTCTTAGGCAAGGCTTTTTTTTCATGGAAGACGACAAATGCATGGATTTGATGCATTTTTTATGAGGCAACCTCCAAGGATCAGCATTTTCTACTGAAGTGAGAGGCACCAGGTAATGAATTTGGGGGTACAGCTTCAAGACTCAACGAAAAATAAACTGAAAGGAAAGTGGCAGGCGGGACGAGATAAATAGACATTTTCAATTCATCATCTGAAACTCGAGCGGTTGGATATGTAAGCAAAGATCTGAAGGCAACATAGCGAAGAGGAGATCTAGGATAACAACTTAGCCGAATGCTTCAAAACAAAAATTTGTTGATCGGCCCAAAACATGGAACTACCACAAAGCGCATCAGACTAAACTTCAGTAACCTATTTTCATGGAAACCCCGTCTTTATACACCTCCTACAACTCCCTTCATTATCATAAATCATTCTAAACCTAACTATGCTCGTTACCATGCAGTGTCATATAACACTATAAATGCAAAAGCCAGAAACATCCGCCTTCGATTTGTTCCCTCCAGACATGCACATCAATTATTAACGTACCCTGAACGCCCAAATACCGCTCCCAATTAACTAATTACCCACTGTTGTCCGCACACGAGAAAGCCAGCGAGACAGTGCCATCCTTGTATCCATCTATGATGGACTGGATAGCTCCGTAGGTACCGGTCACCAAAATGTAGGAGCCGAAGATGATCGAAAGCCACGCCAAAAATGTGTTGATCATGTTTGCACGACTCTTTCTCCACTGTCTGCTGCAGTATGGCAACCACGAGAGAATGTTGTCACCGTCCTGCTTCACGTAGGCACCCATGTTGTAAATAGCGACGAAACCAGGCACAATAAGAGAAAACTGGGTACAGAACAAAGCCGCAATAAGAGCCAACAAGTCGCCGAAAAATGGAATGGCGCTGGCAATGACAAAACCAATGAGAATCGTGACGGACATCATGATAATCCACGTCAGCCAATGAACGAACGTGTTGGACTGAAGGTGTCTCGTGCCCCTAAGCAAACGCACAAGACCGTATTTGCCAGCCAAGTGGGCCAAAAAGAAGCACGAGATAATAAGACCAGGCAAGGAAATACCGTAACAGATCTTCTTGATGAGAAGTCCGGCAGAGCCCAAAGCGGGCGAGGTCACGTAGTTGCCCACCTTGAGGTAGATCATGCAAGTAATGACGATGTAATTGAACGCAACGAAACTCTGGCCCATGATCAACGATTTGGTGTATTGAGTCTGGTCCTTCATTTCCGCGTGGATGGTGAAGAAAGAGGCGGTTCCACTGAGTCCAGCAAGCTGAGTAGCCACGGCACCAGCAATTGCAGCATAGGAACGACCAGTAGCTACAGCACTAATGCCCTTATCGATAACTGCACCAGCAGGAGCAGCAGCAGGCGTCAGCTGGGCCAAACAGGCTATGGCGACGGTCCAAACGGCAATAAATAAAGAAATAATGGCCGCAAGACTCAACCACGACATGACCTTCAATGTTCTGACTGCAATGCCCAAAATAAGCGAAATAACAGCACCAACAGCAGTCCACACCACCGTGCAAGTTGCGTGTTCAGTGAGAGTGTTGAAAGCAATGGAGACAGTCAAAACGGTCGATCCGTAGGCCAAAGTGTTAAATAACCAGTACGCAACGCCCATGATCTCTTGTCCCATTGGACCAAACATGACCTCAGCAGCATCACCAATACTGTAAATATGGGGATGACGAAGACGCAAGTGACCGACCACAATGCCACTCCAGGTCGTCAAAATGCATAGAGCTATCAAAACGATGAGCCCAGGAACCACACCCAAAACATCAAATGTGTGTGGAAGCCCAAGAATACCCAAACCAAACTGGGTTTTGACGACCAACAGGGCAGCACCGAAGCAGGTAAGACCACGGAAATCTGGGCCATCGTCGGTGATTTGGAACACGTTTTGGTCCTCGGGCTCAAGTTCTCCAATGTTGCTTTCTTGAGGTGATAGCGAGTTGGACTCTCTTTTTCTGTCAATGTCAGACATGCTTTATGAGAAGTGTGGGGTTTTGTGAAGTGTAAATTGTATGCTTTTGAAAAAAGCTTTAGGCCATCCTCTGACTGATAAGAAGCGAGTGACGATAACAGGCCATCATGAAAAATTTGAAATGCAGCATGCCAAGGCACTGTTGCATCAGTTGGTACAGGTAAACGGCGATGTCGAGAGATGGAAATTGTGTGCAGGAGAGAATCTCACGTATGCAGGTACAGAATAAGCCGTTTCCGGGAAAGCGAGGGTCGTTTGGGTCGCAAAAGCCTTGGACCAAGTCAGCGGTGAATGCTGTTACCGAAGCTGTTTTTAAAAACTCCCCTTCACGCCTGAGTGGCCGGCAAGACCGCCATTCACGAAATCGGCGTTTTGAGACGTCCTGCACACAAGAACTGCGCAAAAGTGGTGGGGTTCTCCGGATTCATACACTTTGCAGCCTAACTAGAGACCTCTTATTGGCGCCTTTCTTCAAAAATTCCATACACGCTTTTAAGGGTCCTCTTCATTATCAGCATGTAGTTTATCCTGATTCGGAAATACCCGCCCCTCCGGAAATACACGCCCATTGGTCCGATTGGGTAGTTGGCCAAGGCGGGACCCTGCGAATTCCGTATTTGCCTAATAAAGCTAGGAAACGAACTTGGCGGGTTAAATTATTGTGAATGGTTATTTTCTATTGCATGTAAATTTTGGGCGGTTTCCTGTGTTGCAAAATACGTGATGGCAGTTATTCGCTTAGAAACGTGAGGCCACCATGGGACGATTGGGTGGGATCAGATTGAAAAAAGAAATTCTGTGTTTCAATTTGAGATTCGTATTTATGAGGCTGGTATGGAAAAGAAATTCTCCTGCGCCATTTGACTTTCGTAGGTTCTATTTATTGTGGGTCTGAATGGCTGCCTCTAATTCCAATCCAGATTTGCTGAATGGACTAAAACGGTCTGGAGTATTCCGTTAGTTCGTGATTTAGCTTACTTTTGTGGCCTTATTGGATGATTTCTCGGTAAAATTGTTTTCGACTTCAAGTAGTTGGTAGTTTACAACCGGAAGGGCTCTTTAAATCTGCTCTATTCAATCGTTACAAATAAGTAAATTTTGTTGTAATGGCGCCGCTTGAAAATGACTAGGGTTTAACCTGGGCAAACACATCCGTCGTTGAAAGTGAAAGCACCTATTTCTTCTATACGTACGAAACTACAATCTTGATTCGTAATGAAGGAACCTCTACTGCAACAGAACAGACCTGCTAAGCTACTCAAAAATCGAGTCTGATTATCATACCATTACTCGACTCAAAAGGCGACTGAAAAACTTGATTTCTGATGAGAGAATCCTGACTCAAGTAAATGAAAGAGCTTTTTTTTTTTCGATAAACCGGAATTATACCGTTCATCAGCTCTTAACCAAGGGTACATCACAAGTTTGACTTGCTCCTCAAAACTTATACCACCCGTAACTGATTAAATTTTGCCCCGACCGATTAAATATTGTCTCATGGCTCTCCAATGACACTAACTGCTTCCCTCACAAGAAAAGGCACTCGACACCCTGCCAGTACGGTACCCATCCACAATCGAATCCACAGCCCCATATGTTCCAGCTACCAAAAGAAAAAGCCCAAAAGCAATCACAACGAAAGCTACAGCAGAGTGAATGGCATTTCGAAGGCTTTTGTTCCAATTCGCTTTGTAGGAACTCATCCACGCTAGAATCCCATCGCCGTCCTTGCGATCATAATCGCTTATGATATAGACACCCAAAAGCGCAGGCAAGATGAGTGTAAATATACTTCCCAAGAGAGCAGCAATAAGCGCCAACAAGTCGTTGAAAAACGGAATGGCGCTTGCAACAACAAAACCTATCACAACGACCAACCCCATCATGGATATCCATGTAAGCCAATGGACCATAGAGTTTGTCTGGAGATGCCTTGTATCCCGAAGAAGACGCACCAAAGCGTGCTTTCCGGCAATGTGAGCTTGGAAAAAGCAGGAAAAGAAAAGACCCGGTAATGCTATACCGTAGCAGATCTTCTCCATAATCGGGCCCGCAGAACCCAAGGCTGGAGAAGTTGCATACTGTCCAACTCTGCCGTAGATGATGCAAGTGACCAAGAAATAGTTCAAGCTCACGAACCCCTGGCCCAAAATCATCAGTTTATTGTAATCACGCTGGTCTCTCATTTCTGAGTGAATGGTGAAGAAGGCTGCGGTTCCACAAAGCCCAGAAAGCTGCGTCGCTATGGCACTAGCAATGGCTGCAAAAGACTGGCCAGTGACTATCGCTTCAACCTGTTTATCTATTGGCTGGCCACTGGGAGCTGCGTTTGGTGTGCTTTGAACCAATACTGCAATGGTAACAGGCCAAACACTGAAAAATACCGATACCAAAGCTGCAAAACCCAACCACGACATGTACTTTAATGTTTGAGTACCCGTTCCAACGATAAGTGCCACAATGGCACCCACAGCGGACCAGACCATCGAGCAGGTGGCGTGTTCAGTGATAGCATTGAATGCTATAGACAAGGTGAGCACTGCAGCCCCGTAGCAAAGAGTATAGAAGAGCCAGAAAGCCCCACCCATGAACTCCTTGCCAGCTTTTCCAAAAAGCAACCCAGAAGCATCCCCGACTCCGTGGATCTCTGGATGACGAAGCCGAAACTGGCCCACCATGTTTCCTGTCCATGTCGTCAATATGCAAAGAGAGGCTAGCGAAATTAGGCCTGGGACAAAACCCAACACCTGGAATGTTCCGGGGAGTCCAAAAACTCCGTAGCCAAATTGTGTTTTTGCAACCAAAGTAGCAGCGCCGAGCCAGCCGACGCCTCTGAAATCGGGCCCTTCGTCTTTTAGCACAAAAACGTTTCTGTCGTCATCGTCCCACTCTGGACTCGCGATGCTGATGGATTTTTTTTCAAGATCATCCATTACCGGCTGACTTGGCAGGACCCAGGAATATATACAGATTGAGCGGCTATTCTGGAGACGGCATTTTCAGAGCATTGATATCTGCAAAGGCTGCAATTCTGGGATGTCGATGGTGCAATGCGGCGGGAAATTACACCATTTCTAACTATTGGAAGCCTTTTCAACGATAACCAATTCAGAGAAGGGTAACCATTCTGGAAAAAGTATGGTCTCAAGGGAGGATGAGAGTATATGGATAGCGAGAACTGTGGCTCTCTGGGGGATGCTCAAATAATTGGATCTTTCGCCGGCGGAAAGAGTTGCTTCTTTCGAGTAGCGAATTGCCAAGCAATCAAGCCTATTTCTTTTAGTTTAAAATTTTGTCTGGCATTGGTTTGACGTGCCTGGGCGCCTTATGATGATACCCGAGATTAGGCCTGCAAGTTTCCAGAGTCTGTACCTGACTTTCTTAAGGGGCGTTGACTTCGTCGCAATTAATGATCTGACTCTAATTCTGTTTCCCTCAAAAAAATCGTACAACGAACTCGCCGTTAAACGCCACACTTCTCGCCGAAACGCTATCACACTCGGCGTTCTCGCTTTTTTTCCGGTCGCTTAGTACTTAATGCCCCACCCCCCGCATTTGCAGCCATGAACAGAGCCAAAACCTACGACTCCAATGTGCTTACAATAGCGGACCTCGAGGCCGCCGCCAACGCTAAACTCCCAGCCATGACCCGCGATTTCTACAATGGCGGGTCCATGGAGCTCCGGACTTTGGCGGAAAACAAATCTGCCTTCGATAAGTACAGACTTCGTCCCCGAGTGATGAAGGATGTTTCCGTTGTGGACACGTCCACCGAGTGCTTGTATGCCAAAGTGGCATTTCCTCTTGGGTTTTCGCCTACAGCGTGCCACGGTTTGGCTCACTCGGACGCAGAGAAAGGCACCTCCAGAGCTGCTGCCAGAAAAGGCGTCAACATGATTCTTTCTTCGTGGTCCAACACGCCGGCTACAGAGGTCATTCTGGAGGGAAAACAGAGTAGCAACGCCTACGCACAGCAGCTCAGCGTCTTGAGCGACGAACAGACCAATTTGGACATTGTCACCAGCGCAGAAAAGGCGGGCTACAAAGCGGTTTTCGTTAGTGTCGATACTCCCTGGCTCGGAAGAAGGCTTAACGAATTGCGAAACTCTTTTGAGCTTCCGAACCATCTCGGCTTCCCCATGTACCCGTGGATGAACGCTCACAAAATGCTCAGCGACGATAAGCGGACAAAGTTCGAGGCGGGGCTCACCTGGGACTATGTGCGTTTTCTCAAGCTGAAGACGACTTTGCCAATTTGGTTGAAGGGCATTCTTACGGCTGAGGACGCTGCTTTGGCCGTGGAAGCCGGTGCTGACGGAATTGTGGTTTCCAACCATGGAGGAAGACAGCTTGACGGCGCAATGGCCACATTGGATGCGTTGCCAGAGGTGGTGGCAGCGGTAAACGGTAGAATTCCTGTCCACATTGACGGCGGAATCCGAAGAGGAAGCGACATTTTCAAGGCTTTGGCTCTAGGAGCAGACCACTGCTGGGTCGGCAGGATTGCTCTTTGGGGGCTTGCTTACAATGGCGAAGAAGGCGTGAGTCTTGCGCTTGATATTCTCCACGACGAGTTTCGGACAGTCATGGCGCTCATGGGGTGCTCGAAAGTTTCCGATATTGGGCCTCACCACTTGGCGATATTTGGGCTGGATGGAGTGATCCGCAGGGTGGAGAGACCGAAGCTCTAGGGAGGCCGAAGAGAGTTGAATTTGGCTTTTTTTCTTTTTTTAGATAAAGGCAGAACGTATTGATTGCGTGGAATATGGTGGTTTCCTCATTCTGCTTCAAGGAAGTAGTACATAACTCATCTAGAGTCATTGTATTCATGGGCGCTGAATATATAAAACGCAAAACAATTTTTGTTACTATATTAATCCAGACCTTCAGAATTCACCGACGCAGCTTGACAACGTGTTAGCTCCTAAAGAACACACACTTGATCCTTTTCGCAAACTGACATGGTTTGTAAGAATCACCTACTTTAAACACTGTGAATCAGAGAAAAAGGCCCAACTTTCTGCCCCTTTTGATACATCAGTTGAAACAGGCCATGGGACAGATGAATTCTATGAGGAATGAACTAGGTCAGACGTTCCCGGACTGACTTGAGGGTCTCTAGAAAAATTGAGTTTAAGTGTTTGATGGAGGTTTGTAGCAATAAATGCGCTTAATGTAATAAATGGCTAATAGTTAAATCAATCACGTACTTCTCTAGACTTACCTTGTGTTGAGAAAGTATCAGGTTTCAAGAGAAGCCAAACTCGTACAATACCGAACACGCTGAACGTGAACTGAGCATACACAGAAAGAACTCGTGATTCCAGAAAACTCCAGGGAGCATTGATTGCATGCGTTCTTCTTTCATAGAACGTCAACCATTTACCGAAAATGGACTCAAAACATCCTTTCTACAATACAAAGTAATACTCATCAATGAGTCAGGGAATGTCTCCACATTCGTATACAGCCTAGTACTTTCTCTTCTTGAGAATTTCCTGCAATCTCTCGTACTCCTTCTTCTCCAATGGCAAGGTAGGCGCTCTCACAGGACCAGCAGAATGGCCCACAATTTCAAGACCGGCCTTGACGGCAGCAGGGTAGCATACGCTTTCAAAAAAGTCACTCATTTCCCACAAAAACTTCCACTGCTCCCTGGCTTTCTCAAGGTTCTTCTCCTTAGTGAAGGTGTTCCAGAGCTCCACACACTCTTTAGGCACAACAGAAGCCACTCCCCAAACACTGGCTTTAGCACCGTGGGACATGGCGAAAAATGTGAGTGTGTCCCATCCGTTGAAAGCCTGAAGATTGTCTGGTGGAGTGGTCAAGAGATCCGCCAACTCCTTGGCGTTACCAGAGGTGTCTTTCATGTAGTCAAAACCCTTGATTTTGGACAACTCTCTGAACTGAGCAGCAGTGAGGTGAACTCCGGTGGCTCCTGGTAGGTTGTAGTACATCACAGGAATGGAAATGGATCCACAAACGTCTTCGTAGAACTTGTAAAGCGCCTTGAATGCAAGTGGGTCGTAGAATGGTGGCACAATCATACAAGCAGCAGCACCGACGGATTCGGAGTACTGGGCCATTTCAATGGCCAACAGTGTGCTGTTGAACCCGAGACCAGCAATCACTGGAAAACGGCCCTTGGCAGCTTTGACGTATGCTTCAATGACGCTTTTGTGCTCCTCGAGCGAAAGAGCTGGAAACTCGCCCGTGGTTCCGGTGGTGACAATTCCATGAATACCAGCTTCAGCCAAACGGTCGACCTGGGGTTCGATATTTTTCAAATCGACCGACTTAGCATCGGCGGTCATGGGTGTGACAACAGCAGCGATGATTCCATGAAACAGGGTCATTTTTGTGATGATGGTTTGATGATTGAAAGAAATAAAGAAAACTGCCCTTTATAAGCATTTTTCAAGTGTATGGGCCCCACACGGAGCGTTTCCGAGGTCCTGATAAGAAACCGATGTGCATCGGAGTACCTCCGAGATATCACTCGGAACACATCCGACATCTCCAAATTCCGCTCAAATTGGGTAGAGGAACCATCTTTCCAAATCAGCACTGGTATTATCCGGAATATTGGGCATGTCCGGAAGGCTCTCTTGAATAGGAGTGGTGAACATTCCCGGACTGGGGTACGAAGGGTATCCTCTATTGAAAAACGGAGCATCTCTGGGCACATGTTCGGCGGATACTAAGTCCGAGGACTCCGTATTTCTCCATGTTTTCGTAGCAATGGCGCCTTGGGAATCGCCTGTCATGCTACTCTCGTAAGGCCGAGAATGGCTGTAACCTGATGTTGAGTTTGCATCAACGTCATGCTGATAGAAATGTTCATCGTCCACAAGCGAATTGTCTCTTTCTTGTAGGCTCGAGATAATATTCTGATTCTGATCGCTTTGTATTTCGATCGGACTGCCCTGGATGTTGATTGGTCTTTGTATCGAACCTGTCTGGTTTTTGGCCAACTGGTCCCAGACACACTCTTCATTTGTGTTTGGCTGACTCGAAAATCCGACTGAGTTTGACAAATCATGTAGCATATTTGACGAGGCTAGCTCGAAAACATTTCGGATTTGCTCGTGGTCGCCAGTGTCTAAAGCAGAAAGCGTTTCTAGCATGGAGGTGCACGCCTGAACTTCAAGAATGATTTCCACAAATGGCTTGCACAAGTGGGCCTTGTTGCCGTTGCAAAAGACTCGCAAATACTTGATATACGTCAAGCCACACATGAAAAGGCTCTGAACAGTGAGCCACGCAAACACAGCCGAAGCTTCTCGGTGCATAATCTTGACTAATTTCATCGCCTGGCCTGCGGAGTGAAATGCAACGTGGAGCTCTTCAAACGTAGGTTTGGCTCTGTTGGGAGAGGGTCGCAATAAGAGCACCACCGCAACGTGGAACTGGAAGTCTGTCCACTCTTTAGTGATTAAAGGTGTAGGATACACATGGGACAGACGCCAGGCTCGGAGCTGGTCGTACGTGTGCCAGGTCCACTTAGTGAGGCTCTCCTGGTCCACTTTGGAAGTGTGTCCTGGAGCGTAGAGTCTGCTGTGGATTTCCAGTTGCAAACGACAAATGTGAACATGGTGGACCAAGGCGACTTTCAAATGGCAAGTCGGACCCGAGTGGATTCCGTCCGAGCAAATGAGCGAATCTTCTACTAAAGAGGGCATTTCGGCGCTGATCCACTCGTCAGGTATGCTGCTGGGACGTCCCATAATAGTACTAAGAGTGCGGTCCACACAATAGCATGTCCAGAAAAGACGCCTTCTCAAGTCCAATGTCAAGGGATCGACCATTTTTCCAGGCGTAGGCTCAGCGTATAGTCCTAATTCGGTAGCACACCGAACGGCAGAGCCCACTAATTGCCAGAGATTTCCTGCTTTAGGAACTAGCAAGGTGTACTGCAAAAGAAGAAGCGATACCTGGAGCTGTAAAAGGCCCGGAGCGCCATCAATTGCTGCAGAAAGGTGCTTTGTTGCTGCTTTCCAGAAAGCGTGGGAGCTGTGGCCAAGCTCTGATGTCGAAAGGTGAGGTCTGCTTATAGAAGCCAAGGCTATAGCTATGACGATTTTGACCTGGAAAAGAACGAGTCCCGAGCACTCAGCGGACCCGCTATGGCACGCCTCTAGCATATCGTAAAAGTGCTTTTCGTGCATCACCGGGTAGGCACTGTTGATCCAGGTGAAGTATCGTCTAGACACTCTTTTCAATATGGGCATGTCGTAGGCGGTAACATCAGTAGCCTGGTTTTTGACTACATTGCGGCGCAGAGCCCTTAAAAAATCACGCCCAAGCTTTGCAATAGAAAGGTTTTCCGTAGCGATAAACGTCTCTCTGGCTCCTTGGGGAGTAAACGAATGCGAGTATCGCCTGATTTCTCCCCTGATATCTTCACTCACATGTGAGCTGCCATGCTCTGAGATAGCAGAGCCCAAGAATGTATTGAGGCCGCTAAAATGATTTTCGCTTTCACTGGATTCCGAGTCCAGATCATCGCTTTCAATGGTGCTGACCTCGATTCTGCGCTTTTTGGGTCGAACTTCCTCGGTTTCTTTGGTGAAGTTTGTCAGAGACGCTGTGTGAATGGCATTTTCATCATTCTGAAAGCTTTCGGAGATGTTCCGAATCCGCTGCTCCAACGCCCAGGCCTCTGACCTGGTCAAGTTCTTTCCTAGTGTCTTATCATCACTCATACACGGTACACCAGCCTTCGTGCAGCTGTGGCACGATGGAAGTACATGATCACACCTAGTTTTCCTAGATCTGCATCTTTGACACGCTCGTAGGCGCTGGGAAGTCTCGCCAGACATGTTTTTTGAAAAGGTTTCTGTAATCTGGGGTATGTTGGAGATAGCTGGTGTACGGGTGTGATGGGCTGCAATCTCGAGCGGAATTGACAGTGCAGGGTGCCATGCAGTTTGCATGAAAGTTGAAGGTGTAGAATAAAGATCGCTGATGTGATTGAAGAAAAGTAAACTTATGAATTTCTGGAAAAGTTTCGTTGGTTGGAGTGTACGATGGGAAAATGTTAGTTATGAAGATGTGAAGTTTGGGTACGATGTCGATGAACCTTTTAGTACTCGGTTGTTGGTCAACATATGAAAAATCGTCAACTCTTTCTGAACAGTAGTTTTACCTGAAGCTGTGTGTCCGAGGTTGGAATTAAAAAGGTCCGGCAATTCCGAAGCCAATTGCATTTTGTGATCGAAACTAATGTGGGAAAACAAAGTTCGAAATTCACCTTTGACGAGAAATCTCTTCTTTTCTGTCAAACTTCTGTCACAACGCAGGCGTTTCTTTGATGCACAACCACCGATAAGATCAAAACCTTGGTCCCAAAAAGAAACTGTTTTTGAGCAATTTCCGGCTACGCCTGATCCCTAATCCGTACATTTGCCTGTGAATCGCGATAGGGCCGTGAGCAGATTATGCATCGGTTAGGATCCGATATGCACGGCGGTGTCACCGGGAATTATGTATGTAGGGTTATTCAAACCATCTTGCAGGTCAGAAGATTTTAAATTGAGGCTAGATTTTGAAAATGAGTTGAGCTGGTCAAAATGGAGTTTGGACGTTGGAGGAAGCAGCGGAAATGGGAGAAGTCGTTTTACTCTGTGTCAGAGAGGCCTCTAGTTCCTGGTTCCGTTTGAACGATTTTAACAATGTGGTTCAAGGAGCACGATAGTGGGTTGTAGAATGTGACTTCAAATCTATTCGACTGGCATATCTGGAATGTCCCGTATTACTTTACAGTGTTGATATGTTACGCATTTGCTGCTGGACAATGACCAGAGTATCAAAACTTGACATACATCAGTCCACAGATAGTACCAGTTAGCAACCCGACAACAGAAAACCGATCTGAAATATTGACTTGCAGTAGAAAAACGCTGAAAGCGACAAAGAAAAACACTTGCCAAATAAAGATTAGCGGACTAGAAATCAAACAATGACAGTCTCCTCTTCGCTGTTGGATTTTAGGCTCTGAGATGTAGATGCTACTCAATCAGACTCACTCGTCAACGAGATACAGTTCCGCTCAAAGAAATTAGTTTATAAGTCAATTTCAATCTCGCTTACATGGAGCATTTATTTTTACAAAAACACACCCTTCCAAGCATCGGTTCATTTACCCACTGTTGTCTTCACACGAAAACGCACCAGACACTTTTCCATCAGCATAGTTGTTAACAATCGACTGAACGGCTCCATAGGTACCAGCCCCAAGGATAAACGTTCCCAGCACCATTGCCACGATGGCAACACATGTGGTGACGGTATTGACCCAATTCTTATTCCACTTCGCTCTCACGGGACCTAGCCACGAAAATGTACTGTCGTTGGGTACACGAACATACTTGCTCAACTCATAGAAGGCTAAACAGCCAGGTATGATGAGTGTGAAACTCAGACCTATCAAAGAAGCCATGAGCGCAAGCAAGTCGTCAAAGAAAGGGATGGCACCCGCGATAATGAAGCCGAATACACTCACAATTGCCATCATCGAAAACCAAGTAAGCCAATGAGTCCAAGTGTTTTTCTGAAGATGTGGGGTGTTACGGAGAATTCTCACCAAACCATACTTACCCGCAATATGAGCATGGAAGAAGCAGGTGAACACCAATCCAGGAAGTGCAATACCGTAACCGATTTTCTTGAAGAGCGGACCAGCCGATCCCAACGCAGGCGACGTAACGTAAACACCGACTTTTCCATAAATCATGCACGCAAGAATAATATAGTTCACAATAACGAAACCTTGGCCCATGAACAAGGATTTATTATATTGCTTTTGGTCTCTCATTTCGGAATGAATATTGAAATATGCGGCTGTGCCGCAGAGACTCAAAAGCTGAACACCGATTGCGCTGGCAATGGCATGGAAAGACTTTCCAGTAGCAACTGCAGTAATTGCTTTGTCAACGGGTTCACCTTTAGGAGCGGCTTCCGGCGTGCTTTGTGTTAAGCAAGCAATAGCCACAACCCAGGCACTGATGAAGACCGAACTCAAGCCGACATAACCGCACCACGACATGACTTTCATTGTCCTGGTCATAGTTCCAAGGATAAACGTCACAACGGCACCGATAGTGACCCAAATCATGGTGCATGCGGCATGCTCACTTAAAGTATTGAGCGCAATGGAAAAGGTCAAAAGAGAAGCCGCGTAGACAAGGGAATAGTAGACCCAGAAAGCACCACCCATTATCTCTCGGCCCGCTCTTCCAAACATTATCTCAGCAGCATCGTCAATAGTGTAAACCAGCGGGTGATTGGACCGAAACTTTCCCACGATAAAGCCTGTCCATGTACTCAAGCAGCAGAGGCCAATAAGACAAATCAATCCGGGAACGACTCCAAGCGCCAGAAATGTTTGAGGAATTCCTAGAACACCGAGACCAAATTGAGCCTTGGCAATTAAAATTGCAGCGCCGAGACAGGAAACACCACGAAAGTCCGGGCCTTCCTCCTGAACAACAAAAACATTGTGCTCATCGGCATCGAACTCACTTAAGTGGGACATTTGTGGCAGTATCACCACTTCGGGGCCTTTCTCTTTTTCCAAGCTAGACATGGCTGCAAAATATGATCCGGGATAAAATGGCCGAGATTGACGGCATTTATATGCGCCACGGCCTTCTCGCCGATGACATAATTCTGCTTATCTAGAGATCTAGGTGTGCTGTCTTCGGATCTCCTCCGCGCGTTATGAGCTATCGGGATCTGCTTTTGCGGGGCTGATTCGTAAAGAGTGCTACCCGAACAATAAAAGCCTGCACTTGATCTTCCGGAAGAACTCCCCAAAAACGAGGCGTTTAGATTCCGCTTTTGAACTTTCGTGATCTCAAGAGCACGGCATTATTATCTTGAGTGAGTGACTGACCTCGAGCGGGCTAGCTGTGTGGATATGCAATGCACCCAACTTAAGCTATTGTTCCATAGGTGGGGATGAACATCTCCGTGGTTTCGGTAGTACATGGAGACATGCGTGCGCTTTGGTTCCCCAGATTTCGAGAATAAGCCACGAAATCTTTCGCTAATTCCGTGCCTTTAGATTCACTTGGTTAGTGGAAATTTTCACTCTTCTCTCCTTGCCAAACGAAGAGGAATTAGCCACTGACCAACACTTCGTCGTAGCTGTGCCGAAACTATTCCGAAAAACTGCAAAGAAAAGACATAGAAAGGGCGCTTATCAGTGCATATCGGACTCGTGGCGAACCCTTCGGAGATGCTCCGAGAGTGGAGCGGCCCCACTCCCCGAGACTTGTTACTCGCCTCCGACGATTCCGGTCCATTTCTTCGCTATTTGGTCCGCTTTCCTCGTTCTTTTTAGGTTTTTTTTTAAAAATGTAGCATTAGAGGTATTTCATTTGAAGATAGGCAAGGCGTTCAAACACCTAACAGCCACGTGACCTTTTACCTTTCATGGATAAGCCGGAGTCCACGACTGGTCATTTAAGCTTTTAAGACGCAGAGAAAACGTGTAGACTTGTTCTTTACATTGTTTATGAACTCTAAGTATTGTAGATCTGGTGTACGGGTGTATGTGGTGATTTGCAGCCGTTTCGAGCGAAAAGGCTGGTTAGGACACTGGTGAGGGACTGCTTTAAACAGTGTGATAAAAATTTTTGATCAGCAAAGAGTCTCTTCGCATGTAAGAAGCGCTTTAATATTGTGCAGCTACAATGTGCTCAGTGTGTAGAATTCTGAAATCAAGACTCTTCGATCTAGCACTTCCGTACAAAAGTCGGAATGGGATAGGAAATCGCCAAGTCTGAAGTGGTAAAGCTTCAAAAGATTAAGTTTAAACGAAGCAATACAATGGTAATTTTTCAATGACTTCTATTCCGTTCAACTGTCAAATTCTGCAAATCATATCCTACACACGTTTGACGCAATAATAACGTTTGGCGGAATTCGCCTCGATGAGTCCAACTTCTAGAACATTTCTCGATTGCAACCTTAAATACCGGCCCCATCTATACCGCGATATTCTTGTTGATAATGCACCGATTAGGATTCGTGATGTGACCGAAGATAATGTGTGTAGGATAATGCAAAATTTGCAGATCGGATAATCTTAGAGTTAGGTTGAAGAGTCATGGAAAATATTGAATTGATAACTTCTATAGACTGATATCTGCTGGGCCAAATTATGTTGTTGAAATTTCTCTAGAGTCCATTTGTGGTTCATAAGAGAAACATACGTCAATTTAGGAGAACTGAGAACGTTGGACTTGTGCTTGGGGTTTTTGATGGTTATGGAAGCGTGATTATCAATTTTCTAGAGCTCTGTGTGTGATAGTATCCCTGGTAGGTCTTTCAAAGATTATCAATAGACTAATAAAAGTGCCACTGGATACTCGAATCATCACAAGCTCACAATCCTCTGTCCACGAAGTGTATATGACAAAAGGTCCGCTTGTAGTATCCTTGCTACTCCTATATACTTGCGGAAGAATAGCATAACACTCCGTAAATGGAACGACATACATTGAGAGAGAAATTGGAACGAGTCGAATGCTGGAAATCCCTTGCTATCGTCGAAGTTCACAATGAGAGTACCGCTCGGTGATATAAATTAATACATAAATTAATACAGGGCCAAAAAAAGTCCCTACTTATTTCAAGCAACTTATTACCAAGCTTTCCATCTACAGTCAGAAAACTATCGAAAAATGCATTCATCTATCCACTGTTATCGTCACATGAAAACGCACCGGATACCAATCCGTTAGCATAGTTATCAATGATCGACTGAACTGCTCCGTAGGTACCAGCCCCAAGGACAAACAATCCCATCAGCATAGCCACGAGGGCCACACATGAGGTGAAGGTATTGACCCAATTCTTGTTCCACCTCGCCCTCATGGGGCCTATCCAAGATAACGTGTTATCGTTGGGAACACGAACGTATTTGCTCATTTCATATAAGGCCAAGCAGCCGGGTAGGATGAGAGTGAAACTCAGGCCAATTAAAGATGCCATAAGTGCAAGTAAGTCATCAAAAAAAGGAATGGCACTAGCAATCACAAAGCCAAAAATTATGACGATTGTCATCATCGAGAGCCAAGTGAGCCAATGAGTCCAGGTATTTTTCTGGAGATGTGGAGTGTTTCTTAAGATTCTCACCAAGCAGTATTTGGCTGCAAGATGGGCATGGAAAAAGGAAGAAAAGATCAAACCAGGAAGCGCCACACCGTAACCGATTTTCTTGAAGAGCGGACCAGCCGACCCCAAAGCAGGCGATGTCACATAAACACCGACTTTGCCATAAATCATGCATGCGAGAATGATGTAATTTATAATCACGAAGCCCTGGCCCATGAACAAGGATTTGTGATACTGGGTTGGGTCTCTCATTTCGGAATGAATGTTAAAGTATGCAGCAGTGCCACAAAGACTCAAAAGCTGGACAGCAATTGCGCTGGCGATGGCATGGAAAGATTTACCTGTGGCAACTGCAGTAATACCTTTGTCAACAGGAAGACCTTTAGGAGCAGCCTCAGGCACCCTTTGTGTGAGACAAGCAATAGCCACAATCCATGAACTGATGAAAACAGAAGCCAAGGCGACATATCCACACCAAGACATGACCTTCATTGTTCTAGTCACAGTACCAAGTACAAAAGTCACAACAGCGAAGATAGCGACCCAAATCATGGTACATGCGGCATGTCCACTCAAGGTATTGATTGCAATGGATAACGTCAAAAGAGAGGCGCCATATACAAGCGCATAATAGAGCCAAAAACCCACTCCCATAAGCTCTCTACCGGGCTTTCCGAAAACGATTTCGGCGGCATCGCCAATAGTGTAAACCAGCGGATGGTTGTTCCGAAATCGACCGGCAACGTAGCCTGTCCATGTACTCAAGCAACAGAGGCAACAGAGACAAATCAAGCCAGGAACAAAACCAAGCGCCAGAAACGTCAGTGGGATTCCTAGAACACCGAGACCAAACTGGGCTTTGGCGATCAAAATGGCAGCGCCAAAGCAGGAGACACCACGAAAGTCCGGGCCCTCTTCCTGGACAACAAAGACATTACGTTCACCTGTGTCAAACTCACTGAAATGGGTTGTCTGGGGCAGTATCACAGCATCCGGGTCTTGCTTTTTCTCTAGGCTGGACATGGCAGCAAAAATCGAAGAGAACGGAAGACTTGCCGAGACTGACGGCTTTTATACGCGCCACGGTCATCTCGCCTATGACATAATTTTACTTGGATGAGTTCTGGGCATGGTTCGTTTTCATATCCGCGGCGTTGTGGATATTCGAAATCGCCTTGGTGGGGCCCCGCAGTAAAATAACGGCAGACGCAGCGTCCCTGGCCGAGCTATTGCTGTTCACGTCTGATTCCCCATCACAAATTGTCAAATTTCAGAATTTTGGGTTTCGCTGGTGAACTCTCTTTAAATTTTGAGAGCACGGCATTATCACCGTGCGGCTGTTCCTGGCTTTTAGCGGATGAGCTGCATGAAGATGCAAAGGCCCCGCCTGGAAGAATAGATGTATACGTTTGGGTATTTGCCATGAGGGGTCTAGCGCGGTTTATCCTTGGGTATTGAAGTTTTATGGTGGGGGTCGATTATTGGACTCAAAAGATGCCGAAATTCCGGACTCCGTAGACCTCTTCAGAGGCCTGTTTCGGTGGAGTTACTCCGCAGCAGGCAATGGTTTTGGCTCATTTCGGTGCTTTTCGATTTGTCATATCTTGCAGGACTTTTCATTTCTCCGCCATTTATTTGCTCAGATACTCTTTTTTTTTTTTTTTTTGACAGTCTTGGCAAATCACCAGACGCCCAACGAAAACGGCAGGAAAGAGCGCCGCTTGTCTGGCGATGCTGAGCCTCAGAAGCCGCCGAATCCTCGATGCAACGTCGCAGCGGTCCGAAAACAAATTTTGATTCCGGAAATTCGAGAAAAAACAAAAAAAAAAAAAAAAAAAAAAAAACGGCGCTTATCAGTGCATATCGGATCCCTCACGATCACTTCGGAGGTGCTCCGAGAGGGGATATGGCTCCCTGGGGCTATAAAGCAGCACGGGTACTTGTAGAAATTTTTCTTAATTTTCAAAAACCCAGGAATGAACAGGGCGAAAACTCACGACGTCAACATCCACTGCATTGCCGATTTAGAGGCGGCTGCAAATGAAAAACTCACTCCCATGGCCAGGGATTTCTACAGCGGTGGATCCATGGACTTGAATACCGTGAGAGAGAACAAATCCTCTTACGATCGGTACCGCCTCCGTCCAAGGGTGATGGTGGATGTCAGCGACGTGGACACCTCTACAATCTGTTTGGGTGCCAAGGTCGCTTTTCCTTTGGGCATTTCCCCAGCTGCAAACCACGGAATGGCTCATCCAGACGCCGAATTGGGCACTTCTCGTGCTGCTGCTAAAAAGGGAGTCAACATGATCTTGTCCAGTTGGTCCAACTCGTCATCTCAGGATGTGATAGCACAGGGAAAGCACAGTTCCAATGCATACGGACAGCAGCTCAGTGTGGTCAAGCATGATCCTACGAATTTGCTGATTATCCGGAACGCCGAGTTGGTGGGCTACAAGGCATTATTCGTTTCAGTGGATTGCCCTTGGTTAGGCAGGCGTCTCAACGAAATGAGAAACGGCTTCAGACTCCCTGACCACCTCAACTTCCCCAGCTACCCGTGGATCAGCAGCGACAACATGGTGAGTGACGACGACAGAACTCAATACCATCCCAGTCTCACCTGGGAATACGTCCGCTACCTTAAGCTGAAGACAACCATGCAAATCTGGCTCAAGGGCATTCTCACTGCTGAAGACGCTGCTGCAGCCGTAGAAGCTGGAGCCGACGGAATTCTTGTTTCCAACCACGGCGGAAGACAGCTCGATGGTGCAATGTCTACGTTGGATGCTTTGCCTGAAGTAGTGGCTGCTGTCAGAGGCAGAATTCCTGTCCACATCGACGGAGGAATCAGAAGAGGAAGCGACGTATTTAAGGCTTTGGCTCTCGGAGCAGACCACTGCTGGGTTGGAAGAGTTCCTCTTTGGGGACTTGCTTATAACGGAGAAGATGGTGTGAGTCTTGCACTCAATATTCTCCACGACGAGTTCAAAGTGGTAATGGCGCTTATGGGCTGTGCTAAAGTGGCGGATATTCGTCCTGAGCATTTGGCCAGAATGGGCCCTGATGGGCTTCTTCACAGAGTGGAGAGAGTTACGGAGGAGGCCCCCAAGGCTGTAATCAATGGCGACTTTGGTTTGGACCTCCACGCAAAGCTCTGAGCGTTTTTGTTTGGTGGTGTTTAGCGATAGGTATGAATGTTATGCTGATTAGAAAACTTGGGGTGAAGAGGAATCAAGGAAATGGTAGCTTGATGCTTTGCCACTTGGCGGTCGGGGTGATTTTTTCTTGAACGTTCAAATGAAAGGCACTATGAAATTAGACTCTTTTGATTCAAAGTGCTCTTCAGCAATGAACCCGAACAGATTAAAATTCATCTTTTGCTTTAAAGACGCATGTACCACGCATAGAAGCTATTAGAGATTAGAAGTCAAATGGACAATCTAAGGTCACCTATATAAGAACGAGCGATTCTGACGGCCGAAAATCTCAATTGCTCATACTTTTTACTGATGCGGGGGCCATGAAGCTCACATGTGGTGTCACACGCCTACTGATAGGATGGAGAACTCTAGAATCAGTTAGGACTATCCAGCTAAATCGGATGAACCAATAAAAGCCAAAACAAATACGTGACTAGTGGCTTCCCGCCATTAGCTATAAACGTATCATAATAGTCCACTTACAGCTCATTGATCATTTTGCTTTTTAGGCTACCCTTCATAGACACCGATTGAGGGTCCATCAGGGATTCGAGAGCCGAGCTCTTTCTGAGGAACTCAAGAAGAAAAAGTCCCATTAGAGACTTTCTGGGAGAACACACGGAGAGATGAGTTGTTTTTGTGAACTCGTGAAAAGGATTATCAGCTCTACAGGTTTCAGCACTTCAGTTGATGCATCACTACACTATCTATATGATATCCCAACTAGGCAGGTAGAGCCGGCTTTAAACGTACAAACCCACGCACTTTCGGCCTATTTCCGCTATTGCACTAATTCCTACGCCACTCGTTCTTCAACTCCCTGCTTCCGCTCGAATGCCCCACGCTCAAACACCAGAGATTTGGACTGGTCTCGAAGAGAGGGGTCCGCGGCGCCCCACTGCCAGGGCTCATAACACCGATAAGGACAGACCGCCAGGGTGTAGAGATTTCGGGCGCGTTCCGTCATATCGGGCTCCTTCCGACGCTGATTTATATAGAGCGAGACTCCAGAAACTACCACTTTTCAACCATGTCGATCCAGATTGAGTTGTACGACAAAAAGACCATTGACCTTCCCACAGGCTTGTTCATTAACAATGAATTCAGACCCGCCAGCGACGGCGCTACATTCACCACACCCAACCCAGCCACTGGTGAAGATTTGGCTACCATCAGTGCTGCCTCTGAAAAAGACGTTGACGCGGCTGTCAAGAGTGCCAGAGAAGCCTTCAACACGGTATGGGGCACCAACTCAACGCCAGACGAAAGATCGCTGCTTCTCCACAGATGGGCCGATTTGATCGAGAAGGACATTGAGAATTTGGCCCAGTTGGAGAGTTTGGACAACGGCAAACCGGTGTGGATGGCCCGTGACGTGGACATTGTGGATTCTATTGGCTGTCTCCGCTACTATGCTGGTCTTGCGGACAAGATCCAGGGCCGTACTATTGAGCAGCAGGAGGGGGTGAAATTGGCCTTCACCAGACCCATGCCCATTGGCGTCTGTGGCCAGATTATTCCTTGGAACTATCCAATTCAGATGTTTGCATGGAAAGTGGCCCCTGCGCTTGCTGCTGGTAATACCATTGTGATGAAGCCTGCTGAACAAACCCCATTGAGTGCTCTTCGTTTGGCTGAGCTTGCAGTGAAGGCTGGGTTCCCTCCTGGTGTTTTGAACATCGTCAATGGTTTGGGCGCTGTGGCTGGAAATGCCATTGCCAACCACATGGATATCGATAAAGTGGCATTCACCGGATCTACCATCACCGGACGCAAAATCATGGCTGCTGCTGCCAACAGTAACTTGAAAAAGGTGACTCTTGAGCTCGGTGGAAAATCTCCAGTGGTTGTTTTCGACTCTGTCGACATCGACCAGACCGCCAACTGGGTGTGTATGGCGATTTTGTTCAACCACGGCCAGGACTGCTGTGCTGGTTCTCGTCTTTTCGTCCAGGACACCATCAAGGACGAGTTTTTGAAGGTTCTCAAGAAGAAGATTGAAGAGATCCAGATTGGCGACCCTAGTGACATCAAGACCTTTATGGGTCCACTAGTCTCGAAGCTCCAGCACGAAAAGGTGTTGAAGTATATCAAGTACGGCGAGGAAGAAGGCGGCAAGTTGCTCACGGGAGGCCCTTCTGTTTTGGCCCATTTGGACGCCAAGTTCAAGAACGGCTACTTTGCTCCCCCTACAGTTTTTACCGATTGCAAAAAGGGTATGAAAATTGTCGACGACGAGATCTTCGGCCCGGTGCTTGCCGTCCAGACTTTCTCCACAGAGAAAGAGGCCATCGAGTTGGCAAACGACACTGCCTACGGCCTTGGTGGAGGAATCTTCTCCCAGAACGCTTCTCAATGTATGAGGATGGTCCATGCTATCAAGGCCGGTACCGTCTGGTGCAACCAGTACATGGCATTGAGCAACGCTGTGCCATTTGGAGGTGTGAAACAGTCTGGATTCGGTCGTGAGTTGGGAATCGAGGGCTTGAAGGAGTACACCCAGATTAAGGCTGTGCACTGGAACTATGGCGAGGAGATCCCTTGGCCTCTTGACGGCACGAACGTTTGATTTATCCATTAGTGCATGATCCGATGACTACTATGGCACGAGGTCCGGGACGCGGGCCTGTCTTTATCAAAAATATTCACGTAACCAGTGAATTCTACAGTGATGTACATATATCCCTGATTTGCAGGAAGAGTTCTTCCATGTAGCCTCTGTGGCACTGTAGTGTGCTGCTGAAAGAATGCATCAAATGATGGAGGGACTGAAGCAGTTCAAATTTTAGTTCGGCAGTTTGAATCGAACAATCGAAGCAATTACTGAATTTGGATTAAGTATAGCTCTAGGCTGTATTTTGCCATGAAAATTATGATTTGAGTTAGAGATTTATCGAACATTCTAAGCAGTTCAGAATCACAAAGCTCTGTAAAACTTCACGAACACTTGTTGGGTACTCATATTGTCATTTCTGATTTTGATTCCTTTATAAAGCCAAAGTGATTGCCAAAGAAGGCTAGTACGATTATGGCGGCACTTATGTTACAAAGAAAAAACGTCGATACTTTTTTTATAAAAAAACTGTATTGCCGAAGCAACTGAGGTAGGAAGAGTGACAAAGTTATCACGGGTTGGATGTGTCAATTATTTCTTCGAACATCAGAGCAAGATCTGGATGAGCTAGCACTAAAAGAAACACCTGAGCCTTCATCACGACTTTGGACACAAGTTCGATCGATTTCAATTTCACACACAATCTAATCAGAAGTCAAACTGATAAGATTTTTATGCTGGTTGAGGTTGGCAGAAATCGCTTCTGGAGGCATGGTTTTCGCAGCCAGGACCACATTTCAATTTCCTCTTGTTAAATTCATCTGAAGAGCTTCGTTTGACTCAATACAGTCTAGAGATACTCCATAGCTTGCAAACCTTTTCTGGTGCTTCATCGTCCTTCTGTGTTTAGTGTGAGTTCACTGTTTCCACCATACTAATCGGTCTCGCTTGAGAAGCAGAGACGCGGAGCTTCCCGACTTCAACGAGAATAGCCTGGAGATGAAAAAGCGAAATTTTTATCAGTCTGAAATCGCTCATTTTGATTAAAATCAAAACTGAGTATTCACTGATTTTTGAGGGCCGATTCTAGTTCTCATTTATACCCTATGCTCACATTATCAAAATAGGAATAATTCCAGGATTATCTGAACTCTCATCATTTACTAACTAGGAGATACCAAATTGAACAAAAGGCTCTGTTTGGCTATCAAATCAAAGACCTTAAAAATTGGATGAGGCTCGAAATACTGTCAGAAGCCATTCAAAATGTCGAAGAGACATCTTCAAATAAACAATCCTATTCCCTGCCCAGAATTACATTCCAGCAGCTACTGTACAAGGATGTGGGCTAAAATCCCTCATGATTTTTTCTTGAGTATGAAAATTCCGTCCTCCTCCATGGAAAAGGGCAGTTAACACGGCGCACTGTGGCTTCACTATATCAGTCCACAGTTCCATTATGTGCGACCGGCAATTTGGCTGCAATTAACTTAATCTGGAGTACCATCTCGATTTTTCATACATAAATGAGTGAGCTGCTCCTACTTATTTCCGTCAAGTATGTCTAAGGAATTTGACAAGAGTGCTTCGGTACACTCGACGGATAAAGAAAGCCAGAATGTGCAGACAGTCAAGTCAGATGGAAAACTCATCAACATAGTGGTTTCCAATAATGAGCTTGACCCGTACATGGCAAGAGATGAACCTGTCGTTCTTGATGAAAAAACTGATCGGAAGTTGTTGAGGAAAATAGACCTCTTCGTGTTGCCGCTTGTGTGTATCTTGTATGCGGTTCAGTTCATGGATAAACTCTCCAACTCATATGCTTCTATCATGGGATTAAGAACGGATCTCGGGATGCACGGCGACATGTTCTCGTGGACTGGCTCTGCGTTTTACATCGGGTATCTTGCCTTTGAGTTTCCATGCGCTTACGCCTTACAAAGGTTCCCTGTTGTCTCAACCGTGTCTGTCTTCATTATCATTTGGGGGGTTATTTTATGCTTGCACTCTGTGACGAATTACGCCGGATTTATTGCTTTGAGAACGATTCTTGGAGCTTTGGAGTCTTCCGTTACTCCTGCGTTTGTTATTGTCACGTCACAGTGGTACAAGAAGGAAGAGGTTTTTTTGAGAACCTCGATTTGGTTCTCCTTCAATGGCTTGGGCCTGATTCTCGGCTCCGGTGCCATTTCTTACAATCTCTATCGGCACATGGGAAGCTATAGTATCGAGGAATGGAAGTTGATTTTTATTATCACGGGCGTGATAACCATCGCCTTGGGCATTGTCATATTCTTTCACATTCCTAACAAGCCAACAGAGGCGTGGTTTCTTAGCGAGACAGAGAAAAGAAACGTTGTTGAGAGAATCAGAGCCAATCAGCAAGGCTTTGGAAATAAGCACTTCAAGAAGTATCAACTCATCGAGGCCCTCACAGATATCAAGATCTGGCTCTTCTGCTTCATGATTTTGTCTGCCAATATTCCAAACGGTGGACTCACCAATTTTGGATCCATCTTGCTTAATGAATCTTTCGGTTACGGTGTGGGTGAATCTTTGAAGTTTCAGATGATTCCCGGAGCGGTCCAGCTCGTTGGATGTATAGGCTTTGCCTACATGTACAGATTCTTTCCCAACAGGCTCTTCTGGGCGTCGTCCTCTAACGCTGTGGCTATCTTGGGAGTCTGCTTGCTAGCTTTTGCTGAAAAAAAGGAGGCTCAACTTGGGGGATATGTGATCAACAATTTTATCGCTCTTGTCATGATCTGCGGCTTATCGTCTTTTGCTTCTAATGTGGCTGGACATACCAAGAAGGTTGTTGGAAACGCCATGTTTTTGATCGCCTATTGCGTAGGCAATTTGATAGGTCCTCAGACATTTAGAGAAAGCCAAGCTCCTGACTACAACGGCGCAAAGATTGCAATGGTTGTGTGCTCCATTGCGAGTTTATTATTTTTGATATCTATCTGGGTGGTCATGAAGATCGAGAACAAGAGGAAAGATGCAAGGGGTGATCAGAGTGAGTTTGAAAAGATCGAGAATCATGAATTTGCAGATTTGACCGACAAGGAGAACCCGCTTTTTCGGTACGTCTTGTAACAGTTTCCGGAGCACCAACAGTCGATAATGAATGGGAACGAATGTATAAGAGACGAAGTATGCTTAAAGGAGTAGATTGATGAATGTGAAGTTGAGGGTATAATAAGTTTATAGACGAAGAAGTCTATACGAGTCCTCCAGTGACCTTGATACAAAAAGTCTCCTTTTTATTTGATTAACTCTACGATATGGGAGTCCAAGCTTCTATCAGCGCCTCATGACTGGCTCAAATATTTCTCTGTAACAATACCATTAGGTAATAAATGTGCTCACAGTAGCCCCAATGCGGCTATACCCTGAGTGGCAGTTCACTGATCGGATATCGGATGAAAACTTATCAACCGATGTTATAGAGAAACGAGGATACAAAGACGACGTTTCTATTATGCACTCAGCCGTAAACGCGCCAAGAAAAAGTGAGTCCTATTGTTCGGTCAATTTGATGTCTTGGTGCAGCCAATGAACTACCCACCAGGGATCAACCTACAGGAGACATCAGAATACGAGGTATACCGCACGCCTCATCCCAGTTGTGTCAGCTGTAGAATACTACATCGTGCGTTTTCTCTGGACCATTACCGCAAACGGCTTATTGGTGCAGGGTTCTCTTGGAATCTGCTGCGAGATGGTTTAGATAAGATGAATCCGATATCGGAGTGGAGAGCTGGCTTTGTACATTCAATGCTTTATATGGAGGAGGATTGTGCTGGGCAGTGTGATGACAGTCGGTTTGATGCAGTGTTATTCAACAATTGGGTCAGTGCTTCATCTCCAAAAGTGCCCTGAGTGGCACATGAATATGTACAGAGGCTAATCGCTGGACCCCGAGCCGGCCCCAGCTGTGATTCGGCATTTTTACTCGAGAAAGACGCACAAAAACAGCTGTAGCCCAATGCACGAGGCCGTGTTTTCGAGTGCTCACAAGAAAATACGAGGGCCGCCTCTTCCAAGCCCACCCATTGTAGTTAGTCAATTGAAATTTATAATAGGAAAAGAATGGGGATTGGACACCTGTCAAATGCCAAGAGGGGAGTTTACTGATGGGATTCTGAGCAGTCTATTGTCAGGGCTGTAGGAAGGACACTACTCCACAAAGCCAGGACCATATCCAGTAGAGGGCTGTAAAGACGTATAAATAGTCAGCATTACCCTCAGGGTTTTTTGGGAACCAAAATGACAGACACCAAGTTGGTAGGCTCGCAAGACACCTACGATGTCGATCCACAAAGGCTTGACTCTAAAACCCAGAGTACTGACTTCAATGACAGTAAGTCTCAACTGTCCGACTTAACGTCAGACTTTGAAGGTGTGCCAATTGCTCAAAAGTCGTATGGTATCCGCCGGTCTGAGCTTATTATCTCCCAGATGAGAAACCCATGGCACAAGGGACTTTTCTTCTTCACCACCTTCATTGGAATGTACATTGTTGGTGTTGAATATTCCACCATTAATGTTTTCGTTGGTTACGCTACCAACTCGTACAGGCAGCACTCCCAGATGGCTACTATAGGCACCATTGGCTATGTTGCTTCAGCCGCATGTATGCCTTTCTTTGCCAGAACTGCCGATGTCTTTGGTCGTCTTGAGATTTTCATAGTGACCTTGCTTTGCAAAATCGTAGGAATTGTTATCCAGTCACAGGCCACGAACATCCAGAAGTATGCTGCTGGTACGGTCTTCTACTCATTTGGCAGCTCAGGCTCTGTGATTATTTGGCAGCTTTGTGTCTCGGATGCATCGACTTTGAAATGGAGATTGTTGGCCCTTGCTCCAATGTGTATGCCTGTCATTATTAACACATGGTCTGTGGGTCGTATTACCGCCGAACTTTTGGCTAAACACGGCTGGCTGTTTGGAATTGCCCTTTGGGCTTTCACGACTCCTCTTGTGTGTGTACCGTTCATGGCTGTCTACTTGCATTTGATCTTGAGGGCAAGAAAGACGTCTACCTGGGCCGAGATAAAAAAGGAAGAGAGACAAAAGTTCCTTGACGACAGCGCCACAGCCAGAAGATATGATGCCGAGATCACTGGCGCTAAAACTTCCATTGCAAGATTCGGCGCCAGAGTCAAGTACTTCTTCCTTCACGTGGGCAAGAAGATAATTATTATTCTTTGGGATATGGACTTCATTGGCTGTCTCTTGGTGGCGGTCATTCTTGGTCTTCTTTTGGTGCCTTTGACGCTTTCTGGAGGTGAAAAGACCAAATGGCAGAGAGCATCGACGATCGTGCCGCTTGTCATGGGCTTTGTCACCATACCCATATTTGCGTTCTGGGAAGCCAAGCTCACAAAGAAACCATTGCTTCCCTTGGAGTTGATGAAGGACCGTGGTGTTTGGGCAGGCATTTGCGTGGGTGTGTTCAGTACTTTGATCATGTACATGCCTGGCAGTTACGCCTTTCCAGTTTTGCTTGTGGGAATGAATGCTACTGTTGAAGTTGCAACAAGAACACCGGCGTTAGCGAGTTTCACTGAAGGTATAGCCGTGCCAATTGTGGGATTGATTTTGACCAAGGTCAAGAGATCCAAAGCTTTCATTCTCTTCGGTGATGTCTTCATGTTCATATCCATGGGTCTTTTCGTTCACTTTAGAGGCTCAAGCGATGGAGTAAGAGATAAATACTGGCGTGACGGTGTGGCCATTGCTATGTGTATTGGCGGTGTTGGTCTGGGCATGTTCTACAGACTCGGCACGGTCTCCGTTCAGGCATGCACCAATCACGAGTATATGGCTCCTGTGATTGCAATTTTCGCTGTTGGTTATACTGTCGGTGCAGCGATCGCCAAAAGTATTTCCGGAGCTATATGGACACAAGAAATGCTTCAAGAAATCGCCTCTCAGATGGGAAAGTTGGGAGTCGACCCTACCCTAGCCATGACTGCGTATGCTACGCCCTACGATTTTATCTTCATGTATGCCTGGGGTTCTCCTGAGAGAATTGCGGTCAGCCGTGCGTACGCTGTTATTCAGAGGAAGCTCTCCATAGTTGGCGTTTGTCTTTGTGTCCCTATGCTTATACTTATTCTTCTCTTGAGAGACCATAAGTTGGTGGATTCTCAGAACTTGGACGACGAGAAACTTAAGCTTGCTACCAAAGACCACGAGAAGAACGTTGCTGAGCGTGAGAAGTCACAGATTGTCTTCAAGGACGACAATGACCACATTCTCAACTTCTTGAGAAAGATTGTTGGTCTCAAGCCAAAAAATGTCACCAATTAGGTAACTTGTACTCGTGTGGTGGTTTGTATATGCTCTTATGCCCTCCTAGTACAGCGATAGATGCTAGCAAATTGTGATTCCCGATCCTGAATTAAATAAACGATCTTCTGGGCACACAACACAGCCACTGGCTTGATTTAACGATTTATCTACATTTATTGGGAGTAACCTCGGAATCAGACGATGTCGGATGGAAGTATGTCTTGGTGTGCACTCAAAGTACTTGGCACTAAAGTAGCCTAACGCTGTGCCTTGTTCAAATGAAATTCCGAGCGACGAAATGACATAAGCAAGGCAAAAAATAGAAAACTCGGAGCTCACAAGGTGCACTAAAATCACCCAATTGACGCTCCTATCCAGAAGAGACGTCACTTTGGGGTGAACTAGACCTACAGAAACAGCCCACAACGAATTGCGTGAAAAGAGTCTCAGACAAGGGTGAGTCACGAGGACACCTTTTACTCAACCATGTTTCAATGTCTCCTATCAGCCTGGGCCAATTCATTGAGCATTGCTCAGACCATAGGGATGACTACCACGGTCACGGAACTTGGCATACATATTCAGGCAAGAAATCTAAAAGTTGATTCAGTGGTAGGAGTTAGGGATAGCCTGGGCTTGCTTAAGCTGCAGTTTACCGATACTCGGCGTTAAGGGATGGCTCTTTGGGACCGAGGATTCTCAGCCGCATTTTCTTCACCTGCAGCGGAATAACGTGAGCGTTACTAAGGTACACGATTGCATCGCTTGCGAGTGACAGAATGTGGCTGAGAAAGCCGAGGGTCCAAAACCATAGGAAGCAAACGGACCTCTATTGAAATATTTTTACTTCTGCAAGGCTCGGGGTTGGGGTCCGCCTGAGCAATTAGCACTATCTGTGTCGCTTCGAATCACTGTATCCTGTGGCAGTTGTTTCCGCGATATAACGGTTAGGGCCGAGGAAGAATACCATGCCAAGCTTTGAAAGGGTCCCACGCGCAAATCAACTTCAACACCTACTCATCTCTACAATGGAGCACGGTCGAGAGGATGGCATGCGAGCTACAAAAGTCATGTGGGTCGTAGACATGGTGCAATTGCGGACTTAAGCAAGTCCGCTCGTTTACGTTTTCGGTTTTTCCGAGCGCTTATCGCCAACGCATTACGCCGCACGGCAGATCCTCCTTATTCTCAGCCTACGATTCAACGGTATAGTGCCATGAAAAAGGTATTGCAGGGTCTGCATTCAACTTTTTATCTGTATGATGGTGCGTCACAACAATAGCAACGGGACCGAGTTTGTCGGCAGCGGAATAAGCAAGATTAATCCCGGAACACACATGGCATGGATTTGCAGTAGGATATAAATTGGGACATCTGCACTTGCTATAGAACTTTTCTCTCAATCTTAAATGCAAATTGCTTGACGGCTCATCATGATCTTTTCCAGAAATTCAGAAAGCTCTATTGATCTCGTCCAGAGGGGCGACTTTAAGAGATCTCCCAGCCCCTCAATATCAGCCTCGAGACTAAACGGTGGCTCCGGATATAAGAAGTCCAGTGTCCCTCCCACCCCAGAAGAAAACCAGGAAGCTTTCCGGGATTCGTCACAAGAACCGTTTCATACCCAAATCGTCGGGGGCTGTACAAATACTCCACAGAATTCCTCCACACTCTCCCTCAGTGATACCTCCATTGTGAGCAAGACACGCAAGAACTCCTCCAATTCCGAAGCGTTTCCCGATTCCAAAACATCCTCTGATACCGAGAGTTTGCCGGAGAAGGGTAAACCCCAACCGCAGGGAATCACTGCCAGAGACCTAGATTGGGACGGTCCAGACGACAAGGCAAATCCACAGAATTGGTCTTCTTTCAAAAAATGGTTCATCACCTTCGTTGTGGCTCTCGACTGTCTTTGTGTCTCGTTGGGCTCCTCGATATACGTCGAGTCTGTTCCAGACATTATGACTGAGATGGGAGTGTCTCAAAGACTCGGAATATCAGGGTTGACACTTTACCTCGTTGGGTTGGCGTTGGGTCCTATTATAGCTGCTCCTATGTCCGAGCTCTTTGGACGCAGATGGATCTATATTATCTCCTTGCCAATTGGCATGCTCTTCACCATGGGAGTTGGGCTTGCAAAGGACATAAGAACTGTTCTCGTTTTGAGGTTTTTTTCAGGCTTTTTCAATTCTCCACCCATGTCTGTTGCTGGAGGCACAGTCAGCGACTTGTGGAGTAATGATCCTTCCCAGTTGGCTGTTGCAATGGCACTCTTCTGTCTCGCTCCCTTCCTAGGCCCTGTTTTTGGTCCCATAATTGGCGGTTTTGCTGTCAAACAGCACAGCTGGGAGTGGTCCCAGTGGGTTCTTTTGATCTTCTCGGGTGCAATTATGCCGCTTCTCTTTTTGTGTCCAGAAACACTCAAACATGTGGTATTGAAGAAGCGGGCCACCGAGAGAGGGATCAAACTTGAAAAGCTTAAATGGAGCTTTGGCCTCGTCAAAATGGTAGCGACAATTTTCCTCTTCAGGCCTGTTGAGATGATCGTCGTGGAGCCTATTGTTTGCCTCACATCTATTTATGTTGCTTTCGTTTTCGCTGTCTTGTTTGGATTTTTCCAAGCTTATCCCGTGATATTCAGAGGTATTTATGGAATGGAAAGTGGTGTGTCTGGATTACCATTTCTCGGTGTTGGAGTGGGCCTTATCATTGGCGTTCTTGGATTCATCATGTTTGACCTTCATATTTTCCATCCAAAAAACGAAGACGGTACGAGGGGCAAATTTGACGAGAACGGCGAGCCAGATGAAGGCACTCCCGAATCAAGATTGATAGTGGCAGCAATCGGCTCCCTTTTCTTGCCAGTTTCCTTGTTCTGGTTGGCATGGACTTCCAGAGAGTCCATTCATTGGATTGCTCCTACTTTGGCTGGTGTTCCCTTTGGATTTGGATTGATCTGGGTGTTTTTTGGAATCGTGCTCTACTACTCGATGACCTATCCAGCCAAATGTCTAGCATCTGCCTTGGCCACCAACAACGTGTTGCGTTACAGTTTGGCGTCTGTGTTTCCGCTCTTCGTTTTCGACATGTACGAGGAGCTTAAAGTTGACTGGGCTACTTCCGTTTTTGCCTTTGTTTCGTTGGCCATGGTGCCTCTCCCATTTGTATTCTACAAGTTCGGAAGCAAGTTCAGGCAGAATTCTAAGTACAGCTTCGAGGCTGAAGCCCGGATGCTTGAAGCTGAAGAAGAGAAGAATCAAAAAATCTCTGAGAAGATGACTGACGAGCCTAGATCATTCAACAGTGAAGGTATCGATTCTCCTTTCGTTCGCTCTTCGAGAACCGTGACAGAAGCTCAAGATATGATTGCTGAAAAAGTATAAGAAATAATAGTTATAGAATAATATAAGAAGTAAAGAGAAATCGTACTCCCAAGAAGAGCGGAACCATAGTCTCATTATGAAGTATTGTAAGCTATAATCAGGTAAAATCACATCATAAGCTCTCTATTGGAGCTCAAGCCTTGGTTATCGTCTTGAAGAAGAGCTGCTGGATCCAGTCGCTGTCTCTAAGTGCTCGGTATGGGCTTTCTTTGTCTTGGTAGAAAGGGGCTCCAATTCATCATGGTGCGATTCTTCAGAACCCAAGGTCTCCATTGGGTTTTCCAAATCAAGGGGCTTCTCTCCGTCGAACAAAACGGCAATTTCCTCCAAAGAGTACCCCTTTGTCTCGGGATAGAAGAAGTAATTATTGAGCACAACGAGAGCAAGGATGACGCAGAAAACTATGTAGTAGCGCCAACCGATGTTGTCCATAGCGATGGAATTGCAGAATGACGAAATGGTCAAGGACACGTTTGTCATGACAAGAACAATCGTTACACCCTTGGAGCGCAATGAGAAGGGGAAGATTTCCGTGGGGTACCCCATAAGCAATGGGGTGTAGGCAATATCGTAGTGGAAAAAGAAGATGAAAATGAAACCAAGCACAGTTCTTCCGAATGCAACCGACCTTGTTCTGTCAAATATTGCTGAGCATATTGTCCAAATGACGTACGAAATGAGCATTCCAATAGCCGACCAAAGAAATAGAAACCGTCTGCCAAAAAAGTCCACTGACATTGCCGCCAAAGATGCAAACACAAAGTTGAAAATTTGTAAACATGCGTTGATCAAGGTTTGCATCGAGGGGGAAGTAATACCAATGGTGTCAAGGACCAAAGTGAAGTAGTAGGATATGACAGTGGTGCCACTCCACTGGGCGAAAATTCCCAAGGTGACTGCAATGTAAGTCCGCTTTCTGTTTCCCGGAGTGGCAAGCAAAGAACCCCAGCCTGTGCTGTGGGCCTCTTTTTCCATATCCAAGGCGTTGGAAATTTCAAGAAGCTCAACATCAATAAGAGGGTCGTTTTCATTTCCGCCAGCGTGATGCTTGACCAAAATACTTCTCGCCTCGTTGACCATGTTCTTGGACATAAGCCATCTGGGGCTCTCGGGAACGAAAATCAAACACGCTGTTTGGATAACAGGAAATGCACCCTGGAGGATTGTTGGGATTCTCCATGCCCACGAGTCTCCCCTGCCGGTGCAGCCGTAACATGACCATGACGCCAAAATGGCACCTATATAGTAGAAGGTGAAATACAAGCACGTCACCTTTCCTCTGTAGGAGGGATAAGACAATTCTGCGATCAACATTGGGGAAGGTTGAAGAGCCAAAAATCCAAAAATGCCGACGATAAACCGAGATGCAATAAGTTGTCCAAGCGAGTGGCTGGTGGCCTGAATTATGGTCGCTACAATGACACCAATAAGACCAAGAGTCAAAGTAATCTTCCTTCCAAAAGTGTCAGAAAGATACCCGCCAGCGGGAAGAATAATCACGCCTCCAATTGGTTGAGCAGCATTCACCAAACCCAACATGGCTCCTTTAGGGCTGCCAAATTCATCTCTCCATTCTTGCATCGACTGAAGGCCGTTCATCAACGAGCCGTCGTAGCCAGCAGTAGCAGATGAAAGAAGAGGCACCAACATCATCAAGTTGAGTAGAAGCAAATGCTTCACTCTAAACCAAGGCTTTCCGTGGTCAGGAAGGACAGCGGCGATGGATTCGCCCACGATTTCCTCAAGAGGTGTTGGCTTAAATTGAATAGGAAACTTCATACTGATTTTGGTTGGGATCCATGAGCTCTTTATGCCAACATCGAGAAGCAACACTGCAACGGCTCCAGCAGTGCCTCGTCTCGACACAGGAGACTAGATTCTGTCATGTACGAGCTTTTGTGCCAAAAAGCCTAATAAAGAAGAGACGAAACTTTTTTTTTTCGTTACGTGCGTCGAGCCCAATATGGACTTTTTGGCGTCCGGTTTTTTTTACAAAATGAGCTCTGAGTCATTGGTGATATTCGATGCCAAGAGAAGCCACGAGGATTGAGCGAAAAAACTGCTAGATTCAACTGTTGAATGAAGTTTTGATCTGGATCTCTATGAATCTTCTTATAAGCTAATAAGCAGAGAGGTGGGGCAATGCAGCAAGGTGGGGGCTTTATTTTGTGATTTTTTTCTCGACACTAAAAACAAGCCATTTTCTTTTTGTTTTCTGAATTCAAGCCATCCATTTTTTTCTGTTTTTATTTTATTTTCAACTAAAAAGTAGTTTCTGATATTATTTGATTATGTATGAGCTTATAACGATACTTAGTAAACAATCCTTGATAAAAAAAAAAAAAAAAATTTTGGTAGAAAGTCACCCACGGATAAGGATCTCTGAAGGGTGATCGTTCGTATTTAAGATCTCCACGGATAATTCGACAACCAATTGCAAATAAGGTTTCGGGATGGAAGGAGCTGCGGGGTCACGAGGGGGGTGATCGGAAAAAGTTGAGCAGTGTTCTCCGATCGCTAAGCGAGATTGGGCCGCATATGCGGGGTGCGGCTGAGGGCCGTACTCCATCAACAGAAATGGTCTATCCAACTGATACAATAAAAAGAATAGTATAAGGTCCACAAGTATAATCCGTGAGCAAGAGATCATCCATGCTCTGGAAAGTCACCCGACAGTTTATCCGAAATGCTGAGAGGTGTCCCGCATGGCGTCGGATCACAAAACTCTACATCAAGCCGTTTTCGGCCTTCAAAGTCCAAGCCACGTCAATTGCTCCCCACACACAGCCCCACTCCAGCACCTAAAGGAGAAGCTCAAACTTTGCCGAGATGCATATTGTTATTCCAGCGAAAGTTTCGCGGAGAAGCCCCCACAGTCAAGCCGGAATATCAGGCTCGCCCCACTTCGGCTGCATAATTGATTGGTTATTCCGTGCATAGAGCAGAACTCGGCTTAGTTGCTCCCGGCTGCCTAACCATATTACCTATAAAGCGGTGACTTGCCAGCTTTCAAATTTCTCAGTATTTTGTCATGACCGACTCTCAACAAAAACAGCCCAGCTACTTTAAATTCTACGCTCCTGGACCAGATTTCTCCAAAGCAGGCGTCAAGCCTCTTAGAGATCAATTTGATGCCAGCAAGCCGATTCCTTCAACAGACAACTCCTCTTCTTCCATCTTGCCTTGCGAGAAATTGAGAGCCGTTGACGGCCACTTTGTTGACTCACTGGGCCGCAAGAGAGTTCTCAAGGGTATCAATGTGGACAACAGTATGAAACTTCCTGTGACTCCGTTTATGCCCACTTACAAAGGCAACTCCCTGGAGGCCAATGATGTGTTTTTCGAGGGTGACACGGTCAGCTTTGTGGGAAGACCTTTCCCCTTGGAGGAGGCTGAGGAGCACTGGAGAAGAATCAAAAGCTGGGGCTACAACACAGTACGTTACGTTCTTACTTGGGAGGCCATTGAGCACGAGGGACCCAGAAAATACGACGACGACTTTGTGAACTACACCATTGAGATGCTCAAGATCGTCCACAAGGTGGGCGGAATCTATGTGTTTTTGGAGAGTCACCAGGACGTGTGGTCTCGTTTCTCTGGTGGTTCGGGCGCTCCTTTGTGGACCTTTTATGCTGCTGGTTTGCAACCCACCAACTTCTCTGCCACAGAGGCAGCGATTTGTCACAACGACGCCCGGTTCGAGGACCCCATCAACCCGGACCATTACCCCAGAATGTTCTGGCCCACCAACTACAACCGTTTGGCGTGTCTCACCATGTTCACGATGTTCTTTGCCGGTAAAACCTACTTCCCTCATCTCAAGGTGGACGGTGTAGACATCCAGACTTTCTTGCAGGGCCACCACCAAGACGCCTTGACGTACTTGTCCAAAAAGGTCGCCGAAGCACTTCCTGAATTGGTTGAAGACGGCACCATCTTGGGATTTGAGTCGTTGAACGAACCATCCCATGGTCTTCTCGGCCACCCCAACTTAGGAAAACTTCCACCCACCCAGTCCATCCGCTTGGGAACCACCCCAACGTTCTTCCAGAGCGTGATTTTGGGGATGGGTCTTCCTGTCGAGGTGGACGTCTATACTATCACCTTCACTGGTGCGGTCAAAGAAGGCACCGAGGTCGTTGATCCAAAGGGAACGAGGGCATGGCTTACTGCTGAAGAAGCAGCTAAATACGACGCCCACTACGGCTGGAAACGTTCGGGCTGGACTCCTGGGGAGTGTATCTACTCGGACTTGAAAATTTGGGAATTGTCTCAGAAGGAGAAATTGGACGAGGTGAACCGCTTGTCTTTGGAAGAAAGACTTGAGTTTGTCGAGTCTAACTGTCGTTTGCTTCAGCCATCGTACTTTGTGGATGCTTCCAAAGTATCTGCTTACTTGGGCGACAGAAAGCCACCAAAGGAGCTTGATGTGAAATTCTTTCTCCAGAATTTTTTGGTCGATTTCTACCTCGCCTACAAGAAGCTGGTCAGGGACATCAACAAGGACTTTTTCATGCTTTACCAACCTCCATTCACCTTGTCTCCCCCAGACCTCAGTGGTGACAGCAGAGGCCTCATTGATGATAAGTCCGTTTTTGCTCCCCACTTCTACGACAGCATGACGCTTTTGTTGAAGACCTGGAATGAGCACTTCAATGTGGACGCTGGCGGAATCCACAAGGGCGAGTACGCCCACCCTTCTTTGGGAGTTGTTGTTGGAGAAAGGGCAATCCGGAATTGTCTTACCAAGCAGCTTAGCGCCGTTGTCGAAGAGGGAAAGCACCACTTGGGCAATATCCCCGTGCTCATGACCGAAATCGGTATTCCTTTCGACATGGACAGAAAGAAGGCTTACGACGACTACAAGTACACTTCCCAAACAAAAGCCTTGGATGCCCATGCCAATGCTTTGGAAAACCTGGGCATGCACCACACTTACTGGTCTTACTGTGCTGTCAACAGCCACAAGTACGGTGACTACTGGAACAACGAGGATCTTGCCTTCTGGTCTCCCGAGGATCAGGGTAAGAATCTTGGTGTCAACGAGTCCCACGAGGAACGTCTCAAAACCTGCTACCCATCAAAGGACGGTGTCAGAGCTCCTAGCGCTGTTCTCAGACCGTTCTTGGTTGCTTCCAAGGGTACTGTGAAGGCTGTGGAGTTCGACATGAAGCAGTCCAAGTATTCTCTCACCTTGAATCTTGAGGGTCAGTCAGGTTTGACTAAGGCACCTACTGCTATCTACGTGCCAGAATGGCACTTCCCAGCTTTGTCCTACAATGACATTTACGCTACCTCTGGTGAAGTCAAGTACAACGAGAAGCTCCAGTACTTGGAGTGGTACCACCCTGAGGGTGCTGCTGAAGAGACTATTATCATCAAGAAGTATGCTGGCAAGAAGGACGATGTGTCCAAGGGTCACGATAGCAACTCTCTTTGCACCATCGTCTGATTTGGTGATTTAGTTTTGAATATATCGTTTGCTTTAGTGTGAGGATTGCCGAGTGCTGAACGGAGAGGGAAGTCTAAGATGTAAGCATTGGGGTCAGCGTTTGTAGATAGACCGTAGGTGTTCGAGACAGACTCAATGAGGCGATTGGGATACCAGGGGTTTTTTGGGTGCTCGTATCAAAATACCTGGATACATAACAAAGAGAGGGATCCGTCTTACAATGAGTGCTTATCTTGATGAGTGAGTTTGGCTTCACACAGATAGAATTCGGTTTTGAGTCAATTGTGAAAATTTACCTAGAGGCCCCCTGCTGATGCAATTGCCGTTAAAAAAAAAGGGCCACGAGTTCAACCTGATGCCTTTTGCTTCTGGCTCAATGGAGTGTTGGCCGTTTTTCAAGGAACTTATGTCATATCAAACCTTGGGATATTTTTACAATGACTGTGAAATTCAAAGTAGTGGCGTCAACTTGACTTCCTGAGCCTACGTCTCTCGGAGAAATGTAGCTTCAGCTGGTACGTCTAACTTAAATTGAAAGACGTTGAATATTTTGCCAAAAGGCTTCGGAGAACATTCCTGATTCTAAAGCATGATGAATCAAATGGTCAGCTTTAGTATCCTACGGTTCGGAATTGGATTGTTATCTAGCTGTGGTTAATCCGTCAGGACAGTGACAGAAACCTGAATTAGTAAAATTCCGCAGCGACTCAAAGACTTTCTGGCTTGTGAGGTTTCTTTGAAAATATCGCCTTCCCCAAGATTCAGTCAGCTGTTAAGCTATTCAGGGTTTGTTGAATTTACCCTTTCTAGCATGCTCTCGATTGATCTTTGAAAAAAAGTCCACTCTGCGCATCCTGGATGGTCGAGATCCTTCAGCACCAAGAAAACGGGAATGATACCCAGGGCCAATAAGTCAAAAAAGTTGACAAAAATACCTCAACAAAAACCTTCGACAAAAACCCTCAACAAAAACCCTCAACAAATCAGATTTGCAAACGCTTATTTCCAAAATCGCCAATCCACACCACCTCCACATGGCAACAGGCTTCGCAGCATTCCTGAAGGATACAGCCCGCCTCAATCCACCATGCATCGTCAGTCCACAGCCGCCATTCTTCAGACCCTTAAAAACCAAGACCTCCTAAAAAATCGCTTTCAATCCTCTTATAAAAGCAGACACAGTTCTCTTTTTCTTTTCTTGTTTTTTAATTTTTTCAAATTTTTTCGCTTTTGTGGCCTGGCTTTTTCATTTTTGCCTTGCCCGTTTTTTCCTCGTTCGCTAATTTCGTGCGTCGCGTAGTAGGCACGACGCGTTCCTGCCGCCAGCGTGCGGGTCTGAGACCTCTGCTGGGGCCTGCTAGCACTGCGCAGCCCACGCTGGACGGACGAAAACGGCGCAAAAAACTGGCGCCGAAACCCAAACGGCTTTTTGTGCTGGTGGCGACGCAAAAAACCCAAACACCTCGGAAACACCCGAACACCCTGTCCACCCCAAAGTGCCGCCCCTGCCTCACGCGCGTGCGTCTGGCGCGCGAATCCATCTATTTCTCAAACCCACCTCAATCGCAACTCTACTTCTCCTTAAACAAACCTATCCACGAGAGGCCGTCCACTTTTGCAAAGCGCCTTTTTCACTAAGGCGCCCTATAACCACATTCATACTCCCCAAAATCCCCCCATCAAATCATCATGTCTGAAGAAGCCCTCTGGAACAACTCCTTCTACTCCCTGCTGGCCCATATCTCCCAGTCCAGCCTGGCCAACCACATCTCCACGCTACGTCGTTCTGTGGCCTTGCCTCATCTGACCCTGTCCAACTCCATAGCAGCGGGGACGCTCGAAGGATCCGTCGAAAAAGACGTGTTGAACCAAAAAACCTCCTTCATGAGCGCTTCTCCTTCCATGAAAGCATTAGAGAGCATGATGAACAGCAGAGAACCCCATGCCGACAATATACCAGAGGCCATCCAAGAAGAGGACGAGCTGCCTCCCATGCAAACGCCTTCTGTGTTCGACAAACCACCATTCAACGCTAATTACACCTATAACGGTCTGCGTGTTCTGCTACAGAACCCTGCTCCTCCAGACGCCTCCACGGCCACATTTCACACAGCTAAGTCTTCCGAGAGCGTAGACGCGTCGCCCAAACGCCACCGCTACTCCTCCTCCATCAGCACAATCGGCGAGTCTGGCTATTCTATGGGCACTCCCAAATTAGATCCTCCGGCCACCTTCTATTCCGTTAAGAGACCCACCAAGGACTATCTGCCTCAACTTCTCACTGTTCTGGGTCCCCGAAAGAACCTGGAGCTGGACCAAGACACCACGGCGGTTGAAGAGCCGGAGTACTTGAGTTATCCTGCTCCCGCGGCTTCTTCTTCAACACTTCCACAAACCAAAGAATTGCCCAACCCACCGCAACTCCTGCCACAAGCACTGGCTTCAAAACTGCCAGTCCGTCCGGTGAAGTCCCTCCTTCCACCGGAACCAGAATCGCTCCAGCCGCCTTTCCAACTCGCACCTCAACCTGCCCAGAAATCCGCCAAACCCAAAACCTCTGCCACTGTCGCTGGCCTGCCTAGACCTTCTCCAAAGAAACTGTCTAGCTTTAACGCAGTGTCTAAGTGGCTGTCTTCAGCATTCGGTACTCCCAAGTCCTCCATGTCTCGTCAACAGGATCAAAAGAGCGAAGCTCCAGCACCTACAGCTTCAAACTCTCAGGCGCCTAGATCCCCCATCCGAAGCAGCACAATGGGTGACATCCATGCTGCTGCCGAGCGAAGACCCGAGCAGTCCAAACGGTTCAGCTTCCGTGGCCTCTTCAAGAAGAAAAATGCGGATCAGCCCAGCAGACCAGCTAAGATTAAGGCAAAGTCCTTCTCTACGCCGTCATTTTCGGCCCTACGCGAGACCAAAGAGCCTAAGGAGTCCAAGGAGTCCAAGGAGCCCAAGGAACTCAAGGAACATAAGTCAAACGAAACTAAATCCAAACTGAAGGACTCCAAGGATCCCACGAAAACGAAGAGAAAAGACAAGGAGAAGAACTTGTTCGCGGGTTTCAAGCGGAAGAAGAGTGATGGTCAAATTGTTTCTCTTGGAGAGCCCGAAACGAAGCCTCCAAAGGCTCCTCAGACCCCTACAACTCCTGGTTCGTTCGCCGAGGTTGACACCCCTGCTACTAATACATTGGAGCCCGAGAACGACAAGGCTGAGGGCAACAGAAATACGATACGCGAGGTTGACGACTCCGACTACAACTTCGAGTACTCCAAGAACGGCGTGGAGGACGACTCTGCCAATTTGGCCGCAGACCCTCCACAAAGACATTCCCACGAGAACTTTGGCGAAGAATTGGCGCTCGAGCCTATAAATGATCTTCGGCTTCCGGACTTCAGACCCAGTGACAACTCTTTTGGCCTGCCCTTGCTCAAATACAGATTTAACGAGACGCCAAGATCAAGGCCTCCACAGTCCAACCGTCTGAGTCTCAACCCACCAAAGAGCGATCAGCTTCTCGGCGAGGCTCTCTTCCCAAAGCTGTTGAATCCGCATGAGATCGAAAGCATTGTGTCTCTTGAGAGATCACGGTCCATGCGGTCGATCAGATCCAACGGCAAGAGAAGCTCATTTATCAACTACAACGGCTCCGACGAAAATGTGATTGTCTACAGCGGCGAGGCGGGCCAAAACAGCCCTCGATCCGTCAAGAGATCGGGCAGTATTTTGAAAAACTCCCTGTCCATGAGCAGCCTTAATGGCGTTGTCCAACTGATAGATCAGACGGTGGCAAATTCCTTACCGAGCCCAGTAGAAGTGCATGAGCCTGAGGAGTTGGAACCCCCCGGATTGGGGCTTCTCCCCACTCTTGACTTCCAAGGCTTCAGTCAAGACGGCTTTGCACAAGGCTTCAGCAACGACACCGAGAACTTGCACGATTTCATTGAGTTTTCCGATTTTATCGACGTTGACAACCTCGAATTCCCTTCGTCGCCCGCCCAAAGCCTGTTGGCGCCCCGTGAAATGTCGCTTCCGTCGGTCCAAGATCTGGGCGAGTTTAGTTTTGGATCTGATTTGCAGGATCCAGACACGAAGGAGGGCGCGCCTCACGAGGACAAAAATATCCAGGGCGCTAATCAACCCAATAAGGAAACCTTTGAGGAGCCGGCAAGATCTGTCCCTTCGCCCAATGTGGGATCAGGAAGTGCCCCAGATAGGGAAGATCTGTCTATTCAGGAAATAGGGTACCAACAAGCCGCGGTGGCTGAAAAGGCGTCTAAGCTGGCCGAAGACACTGCAGAAACTGAACCAAGTCTTATGATTACGGATGCGGCTGCCGGGGCTCCAGATTCCGGGCTGTTACACGAGGTGCCTTCCAGCGACGCACTTACGAAGCTGCCTATTTTAGGAACAGCGTACCAACTGGCCATGAACGAAGCAATGGCTCGAGAGCTGCCAAGTAATGCTGCCAGGCCGATTTCCATGTCGTTCAAGGGCTTCAATGGCCCCGCGATAAGCAAGCAGACAATTGCCAAGACGGGCTCCCATCAGCTGCTAAATATGGGTGATTCCTCGAACGAGTCATCTGCAGTAGGGCAGGGTTTTGGCCTGTCTGACGAATCCGATGAGGATATATATCTGTCGGATGAGGAGCTGGAAAACGACATTGGCCACGGTTTTTCAGTGAAAAAACCAGCGCAGGCGCCGGGTCTTAAATCTACAGGCAACGCCGCCAACAGAGCATTGCCCTCCCCCAAAATGTTGGGACTCCAACCACCCACGGGCCCTTTTTACCATGACCGCATTCCGTCTCTTTCTGACCAGAGCGCTGCCTCAAGTCCTCGGTCCTTGACTTCCTTCATCTCCAGAATCAGAAAGCTGCCTATGGCATCACCTAAGATCGTCCAAAAACAGGGTGGTGTGCGTTTTTCTTCGAGAATCATCCTTTATGATACCTACAATGGGGAGGAATATGATCGCCACCCGGATATCGGTACATGCAACCAGTTGACGCCGTTGTTGGCGCAGCAAATCAGAGAAGAGCTCAACCAGGTGAAAAGCGAGATGGAGGTCCACCAGGACTCCCAGTGCTACACGCATTTCTTTTAGGCTTTATTTCATCTATTTGCGCTGAACGTTTTTGTTCTCGAGCTGAGTCGAGAAGTCCTTGTGGGCGCTTTTGAAGATAGTGTCCAAAGTGCCGTTGTCGTTGGGATCGACTCGGGCCACCACCTGGTCGGGTTTCTGCATGTCCACTATGACAAAGCCGCCGTCTCTTCTATCCACACAAGTGGTTCCTGCCCAAGGAGCAGTGTCGTACTGCTTGAGGGTGACCACGGGGGCCTTGCCTTCGACGTATTCAGGATAAGACATGTTGGTGGAAGAATGAGCGATGGGTGCAGGAGATTCTGGGAGATGGTCCCAGCCCTGAGGAATCAGGCTACGAAGACATTGAGTCTAAGGAGACATTCAAACTTTGGAAATCTCTCGATGTGTGACTAATTACTTACAGCATTAAATCATATAACTTTTGTTCACGAGTTGCTCTAGCATTATATACGAAACTAATAACGCAGATCTTACGTCAGCTACGGAACTGTAATTAGAGTCCATGCTTCGACCCTTTTGACCAGAATTAGGTGCGTCGTCTTATTTCTATCCAATGTTTTTTTTTTTTCTCGAAAAGAATTCAAATGACAATGGTTTTGGTGAGACTTGAGGCTGGTACATTGCACACAAGTACCTCCAAATGTTATACTATCAGGAAGCATTTTTTGAATCCACTCTCTCCAGTTTCGCCCTTTTCACTATAAATATCTGAGCTTTGTTTCTGGGAATTCTGAACAGTCAAGTTTTGTCTGAGCCACGATGGTCCAAAAAGACCTCAACGGAAGATATCAGATAAGTACAACAACAAATTCGGAAAATCAGCGGTAGATGAAGTTTAAATCATGATAAAGGAGTAGGTTTAAAGACTTGATTAAGATCCGATGTGGTCTTGAGTTCACGGAATGGACCTACCTTCAAGAGATGCGTATTTTATTGTAAAACTCGTAGACTCAGCCTGCTGAAGAAAGGACGAAAGTCAAAGTTTTGATTGTTCATGGCTCAGATATTTGATGTTACGACGTATGACTGTTCTTAATGATTTCGGAAGTCAAGCTTTATGACTGAGCAGACAAACTAATACACTTCTCTTTAACTGCGCTTTTCGTCTCTCATATGTTCATTGGATATGCTTTGATGTGAAGAGGGAATCGTGACCTGAATTGACCAGTTTGAAGTTTCCTCATCGATAAGTTGGAAACCGGACGGAATCAGGAGAAAGCCAGGTACTTCCACTTCCCCATATTTAGATCTTCAACCAGAGAAAGTAGACAAACATCTAATCGATCATTAAAGTAGGTGGCTTATCATGCTTCAAAAATGCATCACATTAAGCCGTTTCTGTTGGTGATTCAACCAAGCAATTACAGAAGAATCGTTCGAAGGGTTGGTACATTCAGTTACGATTTTGATGCCAAGTCCAAGTCTGTTCTTTTCTGTTCCGCCCTTTTGTGTCTGTTAAAGCATTTGGAGAGCACCAACCTCGAACTAAATTCCATGATTGGCAGCACTTGCTGAAATATTGATCATGGCTGACTCTGGCATTGGCAACCTTATTCAAGTCATGCAAATGGAAAGGCAAGTCAAAGTTTAATGGCAATTCTAAAGCTCGGGTCGACGGTGTTTGGTCGATTTTGTGGACGAGTGAATACTAGAAATGGCCAACCAACTTTTGGCTACTCTGTAAACTTGGCACCAAACAGTATGCTTTCTACACTTCAGGGAATGTACGACTTCTATAAAAGGGCAATTAGACGGTTGTCTACAACGAAATCAAAAACAATCCGACGGTCATTCCCTAAAATCGTAAACCACTTCCTCCGTGTGGTGCCCTTCTCTCAATCCACAGCCTCTTGTTTGCAGCCAGAACACCATCCAACCCTTGAAGTCATGACCAAATCCGAGTCAGATCTGCAAGCACCAATTCCAACCTGCCCAACCTGCCCCAATTCAAAACTTCCGTATTCCAATGCCGTCTGAACATAGCCCACTGGTCACTGACCACGCCTTCTTGATGCGATCAGTCGTATAACTGCGCCATGGCTCGAGCCGAGTCTCGTACAGCTGCGGGAATAAAAGGGTTAATTTTTTTCAAACTACAAAACCCCAATCCAAATACAAACCAAAATCCCATTTCAAACCGGTTCCAATTCAATTCCCAAATGTTCAGAGAATCGTAGACCTCCCACACATTTGGGTGCGAAAAGAGCCTCATCGCAACTACATGAATCAAACACTGAAGACAGCAGTGCCGGGCCAGTACCTCATGGCAGCCTCCAAAGAGGAGAACGGCATTCAGCAGCGTTACTTCCCTGGAAAAGGCGCTGTTCTGATAAAAGTTTCGGTCGACGACGGCCAGGCTGAGCTTATTCTGGCTACAGTACTTGGTAAAGTGGTGATCCAGGAACTACAACTGGAGGACAAAAAACAGGACTTTTTGGTCTCTGTCGTGCCCAAAACGGACTACTCCGAGTTCAAGGCGGTCCAGGCCGACGCCCAGGCTGCGGTTTCGCTCACAGCGACAAATCTACCAAGAGAGGGCGATGTGGTTCTAGTCAAGGTGATTCGCCTCAATCCCAAACAGGCCACTTGCGAGATTTTGTGTGTGGAGGGTGCCGGGAACGTGGCTGTGGATCTGGGCATGGGCTCGAATGGCACGTCTGCCCAGCTCTCTGTGCCTATGGGCGGAGGGTCCCAGCTTCTTTCTTCATATGGAGCAGTGGCTTCTTTCCAGGGCGGACTGGCGGGTGCCCAGCCTGTGGATGTGGGAGAGGCTTTTCGTGGAATTATCAGAAGTCAGGACGTCAGGTCGACAGAGCGTGACAGAGTCAAGATCGTGGACTGCTTCCGTCCAGGCGATGTGGTTCGTGCTCTGGTGCTTTCGCTTGGAGACGGCTCCAATTACTACTTGTCCACCGCCCGCAATGACCTAGGTGTTATATTTGCTAAGAGCGAGGGCGGTGCTGGAGAGCAGATGGTGGCTATTGACTGGGAAACCATGGTGTGTGAACGCACCGGTGTTACTGAAAAGCGCAAGTGTGCCAAACTCTTTGCGTAGGTGGATTTTTTTCCGGTGATCCACGATGCTTGAAGCCAATACTCTTCCTTTGGCTGCTCTAAAATGAGCACAAGCTACAGAATCCGAAGCTGCACCACTGAAGATTCAACTTTGACACGCTTTTGTGAATCAATCTCCTTGCAACACGATCCATATTAGGACTGTGACCCGCAAACTTGAAAAGCATTGGTGCCACAGCTTTCCATGAGACAGCGGATTGCCTAGTTTTGTCTCAAAGGGACTTCTCACGTTACTATATCTGCCTTCCGATGCTGAGCTTAATATTGTTTTCGAATCTGATCCGAAATGATTAGCCAACGCCAGTCCCCAAAATCTCATATCTACAGCCACCAGCTGATTCAAATCTCATCAGAACCGCCATACACCGCTCGCTACCACTGATTATGAATATTTGTTGTATATACATTTGCGGACGCCTGGCCGATCCTAGGCCAGCTCCTTTTCCAATTGCGAATGAACCAATTCAGCTGAATTTTTCAACCATACCTCCGGGGCGTCTTGCGCCTCAGTTTCCAATGAAGTCTAGCGGGTTTCTCTAGAATGTCTATAAGCTCTCTGGGAATTAGGCGATACCGGGTGGGTACTTCAACTCCTCGTGGTCTCCACGCAAGTCATATTCAGATAAGCCCACGCTAGAGCCAAAAGTCTCGAAACGCTTGACGTACTTGCGCTTCTTTTCCTCCGCAAGACTGATCATCTGAGCCCAGTACTTCTCGTGGTCGTACTCAAAGTTGACCTTGCCGCCGAAATCCTTGTCCAACTGCAGCTGGGGAACATAGTCTGGGAAAGGCTGGTCGAAAACCAATTTCTCCCTCGTGAGTGGGTCGATAAACGGATGAATAATTTTCAAGAACGTCCATCCAAGCCAAGGAATATTCGTTAAGAGCGCTTTACCAAGACGCTCCGGATAGTGTGTCTGCAAGATGTTCAAAACCTGTCTCCCCGTGCTGACTGGAGGGATCTTTCCGCTTTGAGTGCCTACCGGAGACGCCTTGAAGTCGATCAACAAGGCTAGGGAGTCCTGGCCAGCGGGCATGTAATCGATGACCTTTTCAAGCATGTACACGACGTGCTGAACCTGCCTTTGCGAGGTTTTGGTGTTTTGGCGGCCAGGCTTCAAGTAAAGACATGGCCTGGCGTCGTTATCGTACCCCAAGATGACCTCCTTACCGGTTTCGTTCTCCGGAGCGACAAGCGTACCGTTGACGGCATTTTCCAGGTCAAAATTTCCTGCAATGCCAAATTCACGTCTCCAAGCAAGCGTGCCCTCGATTCTGGAGATGGCATCTTCAACCTTCCATTTGGTGGCTCTTAAGTACCGCAAGAAGCACTCTCTGGTCAACCAGGCTTTTTCATCTTCGGTCAACGGCTTATAGTGAGACTTATCCTTGTGCTTGTGAGCTTCCTCCGAGTCGGCTACCATGAAGTTATCCTGAGCAAAATGCTTGTACACCTCAGTGAACTTCTCCTTCTGGTCGGTGGCGAGTTTATGGTCTCCAGGTACCTTGGACTCGTCTGTGGGCTCAGTGAAAGGCACGTACGTGACGTCCTTGTTCACCTCCTGGTGCTCCTTATCCTTCTTGTCTTTTTTGAAAAGCATGGAGAAGTGTTGATGTTTAAGTTTTTTCCCCTGCTTCTGAAACTACACGCGGCACGAAATGTTCCGCGCATCCGCGGCCTTGTTTCCAGTTTACCGTTCCGCTTAATTGCGGTAAGTTAAAGCCGGACATTGGTGGAAAATTTTCTTAGCACTAAAGGCAGCGACTTTCTGGGCATATATCCGGTTTCTTTAAGGGAGTTATCGCCCGGGCGGCCGGAGTTAACAGCGCCCGTTCCGGTGACAGTTGAAGATAATCCGGGGCCAAAAGCCGAATAGCCGTTGCCTCTAAATCAAGCCCAGAGAGTTGTTGATCTACATTGCGCTTCAAAATGATCAAGTGTTACAAAGTTGCTATTTGAGGTGATATGTCCGAGTCGGTCGTAGCCTCACCAGGTTTCTAGACTTGCAACCTATGAGCTGATAAAGAGGGGGGAAGACAATGTGAAGAGGGTGCGATGAGACTCCTTTTTTCTCTCCTGATTTGAGCTTCTAAATAGTAGAGTGTTGAATCTGTGATTTACCTGTGATGTAGTGATTAACCTTGATGAAGAAATTTACCTTGATGTAATGATTTACCTTGCTGTAGTGGACTTCGGTCTAGACAGACGATCTCGAGGATCCCGTTGCTTCAGGCGCTGGGGTGCAGATTTTAGTGCTGGTTTTGAGGGATCTGCCTAAAACTGCCAACAGAGTTTATTATGGGGGAATAATCAAGGCAAAAAAAAGCGGGCTTTTTTTTTTTCGTAACTCCGGTGGGTTTCGGGAATCTCTCGGAGCAACTATGGACCCAAGACTTGCTTCTTTCGAGGGCTTGTTACTTGAAGATCTTGCCAGGCGCTCGTCTGTTATCAGATAACTACCACATCTGCAACTCATTACATCTCTAACTACGCTCAGTCAGGAACTTAGGCTGGTTATACAACCTTCAAATGCAGCTCACGGAAACTAGTGCAGCGAATTTTTAGACCCTGAATTCTTGGCAAAAGCAAAGAAAAAAAGAAAGCAAAAAGAAACTCCGATACGGGGAATCGAACCCCGATCTGCTCGGTGAGAGCGAACTGTGCTAGCCATTACACCATATCGGACTTGTTGAGAATGTAGGGTGCGTGGTGAATTATACTATACCGAATATTCTAAGTCACGTGTAAATAAAGCACGTGATCGGCTCCTAGTCGCCACGACCAGTCTCTCCAGTATTTCACATCCTCTAAAACCCACTCTCAAAATCGGGAACTCCTTTCGGTTCTTTCCAGCATCTCACGACCTTTCAGAATTCCGTTTCTGTTCGTTTGGGGTGTTGTACCAACGAAGCAGCAGCCAATGTGTGGCATCCTCAGCACCTTCACCACAGAAAATCCACTTGTAAAAGCTTTACAAATTTCCCAGACGTATCTATTTCCCTTAAGTCAATCCCCAGTCTCCTTGTCAAAATCAAACCAACATCACCAACCACTGCCACTATCTCATCTACCTCCTACATAGTGCGCATCGATAACGACTCCACTCTTCTTCCACGTTTGCCATGGTGGCTCTGCTCAAAGCCATAGCGCTAAACGCTTGTGTTCAGCTGGCAGGGAGGATATCAGATGTCGGCTTGACGCCGTACTCGCTAATTAAACCGGTTCTCAAGCGCATGAATCTGAAGCAATTAGCCACTGTTGAAGACAACCTGCCCACGATAACGCCCGAATCAGACGAGGTCTGGGGAATGTTCATAGAAAAAGACTTTCCAGACCGGCCAGTTCCTGGGTTCAGGCAGGACTTGGTTGTGGGCGAAACCGACATGCCCAATAAAGCGCTGTATCTCCGATATATGGAAGAAAGAGATACATTCCGAGCTACACTGGCACAGAGGCTACGAAAGATGACAGAGAGACTTCAGAAGGAGAAGTCGAAGAACTCCATCACGCCGATTCCCAGCATCATCAGAAACACACCCATACGACGGAACTATCTGGGACGTTCTGGTCAGACTCGCAACTACAACACAGACCCGAAGTTCTCGTCCAAGACAATTTTGGGCAAGGCCATGCGGGACATGCAGCTGCGGAAGTTGATGTTTGGTCTGCTGATAAAGCCCACTTACGATATGTACTCGGAATTCAAAGGTCCCAGGGCTCCCAGAAAGCCCCAAAAGACACCACAAATGCCTCGTCTGAGGCTGCTGCACCAGTCCGAGGGTGCACATCCTCCAGAGAAAGCAAGTTCTTCGACGGAATCGCCTGCTAAACGGCCATCAGATCAGCCTTCGCCTCGAAAACGGCCTGCTCCGGGCATATTTGTGCCCAGGAAGAAGATGCCACCCCGAGTGCCGAGGATACCGCCTGAGAACAAGCCAAAGCAGGCTTCCAAACCGGCGACTAAACCGGAAAGATCCGATAAGCAGAACGCCGAGAAGGTGCGCCTGTCGATATTCCACTAGCATAGCAGACAGGGTCTGTATTTACATTAATCTATTTGCTGCTTTCTGCGCTTGGCAGGAGCAGAGTCATCGTCATTCCCTCTTTTTGTAGCGTCCAACACCTTCGGCGTTATTTCGTCGATTATAGCAGCAGCACCTCGACCACCGTTGTTTCCCAACATCACTGTTTGCTTGTTGGACTTGATTCTGAGTCTTCCGGCCATCAACGCCAATTCCGGGTTCTTCACAAACCCTTCTTTTCCACTCGAAACCTTCAACCCAAGTGCCTCCATCAACGCCAAAATGTCGCTGTGGTTTCTCACATGCAAAGGTTCCAGAGCACCACTGGAAAACATAAGGCCCCGGTTTCTGCTGGCACGAATGAGCTGTAGGCAATTAGAAATGAAGTTTTTTCGACTGATGTGGCCCGTCGTCCCAAGCACCATAGACAGCTCGTACAGAGCCGGTCCTGATATTAGACCCAGGTAGCAGATCTCAAACTTGATGCCTTTCTCCAACGCCTGGCCCACGGTCTTGTGTTTGATAAAGAATGGGAGCCGTGTGCCCATCGGTAAGGAAATAATGTCAATTTCTAGATTGGCAGCTGTGAGCTGAAGCGCTTTTTCTGTGGTGGGTTGTACAGCGATGAGGTCAAAAGCGCTTGAAGCATGGAGCTTCAGAATGCTCTGACACTTGGCTGGGTCGGTGATAATCAATGTGATTCTCGAGAACAATCGGAGCCCCTCGTACTTTTGCGTCTTCTTGCGGAGCATCTCTAAGGGAATCGGGTTGAGCTTGTCTGGGGTGTTGAAAGGAAGTTTGGTGTTTTCCGAAACCACAAAGTTCACAGCAAGACAGCGATACCCAAGCGAGTAGAGCATTGCCACGACATTGAGGAAGTTTGTCGTTTCAGCTGCCAGAGGTGCTGTTCCGTAACCGGCAGGCCATGGTACGTTCAAGTCGTACATGCTGAAGTAGTTGATATCGCGATGCTCAGAATTCGCTGTGAAGAAAGCTCTAGTATCTTCTGAATGTGGGTGAGATTGAATGAATGGGAGAGGGTTGTGGGTCCAAAAATGAACTGAGAGCTTATTTTGATTCTTTTATTCGTCGAGAAGATTTTAGGGTGTGATGAGTTGGCAAGTTTGTAATCTATGCTTTCGCAGCCATTTCTACGTGGAAAATGTGCCAGGACAGAAGACATGAAAATATCAAGTGCTGATAAAAATTCGATTTTTCAGAAAAAGATAAGATTGATGAAAATTGAGGAATGTAGGGTACCCTCTCGGGGCTTTGACGAGTTTTGACGACTTATGAAATGCTATTCGGTGTAATATATGGCAAGAACACTCCAGGGAGACTATGCTCATCATGAGGAGCCTGGAAAAACAGAGTTTTACTAGCTTAGTAGAACCATTTGAGCGGAAAAGCCTGTGATAGCTTTTGGAATTGTGTCTCTTTCCGATTTGTGCGGTAGTCGAATCAAGCCAGTGTTGAGTCGGGAAAGCGAACTCGAGCGACCATCTGCGACAAACCACGGTTAGTAGACTTTTCATACAAAGAACATAAGATAACTACAAGGAGAGAAGTTATGGTAGACCTTAGGAAATTCTGCGATTATTCCAGTAGAGGATCACAACTCATTATAGTTTGTAGGACTCTATGTTCAACCGTGCCGTTTAGCTGAATCGTTTACCATCCCCAGCTGAGAATGAACATATCTCGTTGAAAATAGATTTCAAATGACTCCAGGTAGTTCACTGCCGTTCTCCTCGACTCTACTTATGGACTCTCACTTCTTTCTAGACCAATCACCGGGTTCATCACTCGTGACTTTTTAGAAAGATCATCTCCAAGAACGCCAATATAGAAAATCTGTTCCAACTGCATCCACAGTCGAATTTTTAAATTCCATTGTATTGATTTTTTTGCTCTTCCCTCCACCTTCTTAGTAAGCTTGCATTTTGCAACCAGTCATGCAGGCGAAGCTTCTAGTTTCGCCGCCGCCACTGGACGTCACGACTATAAATACCATATCAAGCCCCTCGAAATCACCATAAACCACTTTTGACAACCCACTGACTCATCAAAAAAATCACCTTTTCGACTCCACCACTTCCTCGCATTTCGCACTATGACAGCCAAAGTTCATCAGAACAGCCTCTTCATGACTCAGGTTGAAATCAACAAGGAGGACCAGGGGGTCATGAACCTTGGAAAGCACTGCTTCAAGTGTCAGCAGCTCGATTTCCTTCCCTTCCATTGCGAGTTTTGCAACCACGTCTACTGCTCCCAACACAGATCTCTAGATCTCCACAATTGTGTGGGAAGACCTGATTCCCCCACCAACGGGCACAGCTACACGGGGCCAACGGCAGCGTCTTTATTTCCTGACAAAGACAAGAGACAGCGGGAGCTAGAAAAGCGGCTCGAGCAACTGAAGCTAGAACCCTCGTCCTTGGCTGAGAAGAATAGCTCGGCTATCACCAAACTCACAAAGTTTCTACATCTTCAGAAACTCAGCAGAAAGAAGAAGCTATTTGGCAAATCCAAGCCAAGAAACAAGGTCGTGGAGACGTCCAACATCAAAAAGGTCGCCAAGGGCCCTGCCAATGTGGCCCAGTCAGACAGAGTTCACGTGTGGGTTCTCTACGTTAACCGCAACGAGGACGAGATAGAAAAGATCAATCCTGAGAAGGAAAGAAGAGGCGTTTGGGTCTCAAAGAATTGGACCGTGGGCAGAGCGTTGGACTCAATCGCTGACAGTGGAAACATCATGAACCACAACAATAAAACAATGGAGAGCAGTGAACGGCTTCAGTTGTTCAAAGCCGTGGATGATGCTCCTGTGGCGCTACCGACCAGTAAGAAGGTAGCGGAGAGCTTTGTCAACGGAGACACAGTCTACTTGGTCAAGGGAACGTTGTAATGGCGGGCCAGCATAAGATACTGTCCACAACACCCATGGTAATATAAAGCATAATCACGGATAACAGCGAAAAGTCAGCAGTTCGGCTGACTGCTCGGAAGGGCTCTTCAATTCAGGGTCGAGGAATTTTCTCTACAATTTGGGTTCCTTCCTCTGTGACTATTGACCAAGCAAATTCTATAGACTCAAACTAAAAAACGCAAGATGATAAAGACCTATATGCTGATATATTTTAATAATTGAGTAAAAATAGAAGCAGCTTACGTTTGAGAAAGCATCGTGGAAGCCCAGACATTTATCATCACTGGCATCATTGCAACTTCAGTCATCTTCAAAAGTATCGCAAGCCAAGCCATGTGTTATTTTCTACAAGAGGCTTGTTTATGCAGATGCTAAGTCAGATTGAATGAGCCCAAGCCAATGAATTTGGGGGTAAAGTGCGTTTGGCATTTTGGTGAGTATGAGTCGGAGAAACTGAATCATTATAGGCCACACAGAGAAAATAAATAAATTCAAGGGAAAGGCGTTTCATTATTATCACCTCCATAGGCTTTTCCTCTGCTCTCTTCATTGTACGTAAGTCAATTTACATCATCTACACCAGGAATACCTTCAGAATCTGCTTTTCGCCCTTTAATCCAGCCAAGCACAACCTTTTCAGCTTTTAAGCCTAGAAATACACTCTACATACCTGATTTACTGAGAAGCAGTGTTCAGCAACTGAGACGAAAAGCAGGAGTTGCTTTCCATCAACGGTCACTCTATGGAGCCTGCCAATAAAACACAAAGGCCCACAACGATCCCGGATCATCCAGAAACGCTGGAAAGGTCGATTTTACAAGGGTCGATGTCCTCTGGTGTAAGTTATCTCTCGAAGTTAAGATCCGCCTAACGTCCAAAGTTGTATGGATCAGCACCATACAAACTGGCTCTACATTGGCTGGATCGATCTGACATTAGCAAACAAGAGCAAAAGGCACACGGCCAGTGGGCTTTGAAAAGTGTCTGTCCATCTCAAACCTTTTTGAAAATTTCTCTACGAATCATCAAAGCCTACAGCCACCCATTGTTCTCAGTGAGACCAGCATGGTGAGCCAAATAGGCAGCACCGGCTATTTTCAAGCCAGAGAACCCACGATCCAGAACTACCAATTTGACAAACCTTAAACTCTGATTTCTGCCCTTTCCTACCTCTTTTTCGCCAGATTCACCGCACCGGTTCTTCCATGGATCTGAGTGGGTGTGTACGAAAAACAACGCCCATTCTCAACGAAAAAACCACATCTCTGAACACAAACAGAGACCACCACGCATACTCCGCAGACCCTCGGCGTCTAATGTCAAACCCCGCTGTGTTAGCTGCCGCTGCCGCCTCGCAACCCAACATGAACGTCAACTCAAGTAATAACCTGGTGGTGGGCTTACACTACAAGATTGGCAAGAAGATCGGAGAAGGTCTGTTTGGAGTGCTCTTCGAGGGCTCCAACATCATCAACGGCGTGGCCGTGGCGATCAAATTCGAGCCTAGAAAGACAGAGGCGCCCCAGCTTCGGGACGAATATAGAACCTACAAGCACTTGCAAGGGTGTGAAGGAATCCCCAATGCGTACTACTTTGGCCAGGAAGGGTTGCACCTGATTTTGGTGATTGATCTTTTGGGCCCATCGTTGGAGGACTTGTTTGACTGGTGTGGCCGCCGTTTTAGCGTCAAGACTGTTGTTCAGGTGGCCATCCAGATGGTGGACTTGATTGAGGAGGTGCACCGTCATGACCTCATTTACAGGGACATCAAGCCCGACAACTTCTTGATCGGCCGCCAGGGCTTCCCGGACGAAAACAAGGTACATCTCATTGACTTTGGCATGGCCAAGCAGTACAGAGACCCTAGAACGAAGCTGCACATCCCCTACAGAGAAAAGAAGTCATTGAGCGGCACTGCCCGTTACATGTCTATCAACACGCACTTGGGTCGTGAACAGCTGAGAAGAGACGACTTGGAGGCGCTCGGACATGTGTTTTTTTACTTCTTGCGTGGTCAGTTGCCCTGGCAAGGTTTGAAGGCCCCTACCAACAAACAGAAGTACGAGAAGATTGGCGACAAGAAAAGAACCACGTCTGCGACACTCTTGTGCGACGGCTTGCCCCGCCAGTTTGCCGAATACTTGGACGCCGTGCGCTCCTTGCCATTCGAAGCAGACCCAGCCTACGAAGAGTACAGAATGTTGTTGCTTTCCGTGTTGGACGATTTGGGAACGCATGCTGATGGCAACTTCGACTGGATGAACCTCAATGGAGGCAAGGGCTGGGACGCTTCCATCAACAAGAAACCAAACTTGCACGGATATGGCCACCCCAACCCACCCAACGAGAGGGACAGACGCCACCGTGACCAGCGTAGAAACAGGCCACACCATGGTCAGAACACCGCTGGACAGATCCCAGCTTCTGCTGCTAACAACAACTTGAATGGCGTCCAGGGCCAGCTGCAGCAGGTGTCGGCAGCCCAGACCCACCAGCAAAAATTACAACACCTCATCAACAGACCATTGCCACCAATCAAGCAGGAGGCTCCCGCCCGCCTGAATATCGGGGTCAACATGCAAAGCTCTGATGTGGCGAATGGTCAAGGTAACTTTAAAAACTCGCATTCCAACTACGCCAACAACCAAAATGGCTATCAGTACGAGCAGCAGCAGCATGTGTCTGAGGAGGAGAGCAAGGGCTTTTGGTCAAAGCTATGCTGCCATTAATAAAGTCATGCTGGCACTAATCACAGCGCTTTGCCAACTGCTCCCTCTACTTTCTGGCTGCGCCCTGGACTGGCGCTGCCGCTGGTACTCTGCTTTCTGCTGGTTCCGACCTACCTATGCATACAAATAAGTTCCACCATCCATACGTTTGACTATTTACTTCTTAATCTGACTATTAAATACTATTTATCTAGATTCTGGTGTTGTAGTTGCTGGGCATGGAGGTGTAGTTTCTTTGTTCTGTTGCACGTTCACTGGGGGTTTCGAAGTGGAGGACAGATTGACTATTATGAATCATTGATTCATTGAGTTGCAGCCACTTTCCTTGCTATTGAAAATTTGGTCAAGGCAATGTGAGGTACTTTGATTTGCAGCCACCAATAAGCGACGAGTTATATCGACCACCACTCTTCGGCATGCAATCTGAATATATTTGTAAACTGAGATTGTCCCGGCTAGACTGCAATTCTACTACTCATAGAAATCCATTGACTGCCTTTTTTCGTAAGACCCCAATCAACCCCATATTCACCACTCTACCCCACATTGTTGGTTCCGTGGAACATAACTCCCCGCGAGTGGATTTTAAAGAAATAATCTACTACTCTTGTGACATTTACCAAAGCTGACTACTTTTTTTTTTTTTTTTGTTTTAAAAGCAAGCGCTTCCGGAGTTGATCGTTCACGGAAATTGAGATTCCGCACTATCAATATGAGCCATCAACAGTCTGTAGAAGCGAACAGAAAGACTTTCGACAGCAGCTATGACGAGATCGTCGCCGTACGGACGATGGCGAAGGTGTTTGCGCTGGAAATAGTCAATTTTGATCTTTCAGCGAAAAGAAAATCCTTCGAGGCCACAGAAGAGCCAATTGATGTGGAGAAGATCATCAGTGACTTCAGCCAGCAAAAGCAGATTTTGGGCAACTTGCTCAAGCCAGACTCAAAAGTCATCGATTTCGCTTGCGGAACAGGCCTCGTGGCCGAGCAATTGGTCCCTTTCATGCCAAAAGGCGAGTTTATTGGAATAGACATCACCGAGCTGATGCTCGAGAGCTTTGACCGGAAAGCTGCCGTCTGGCGGCAAGACCACCCAGACTTGAAAGTGAAATCGATTTGTGCTGACATCATGGACAATTTCGACTTCGGTGCTTTGGAAGGGTTTGCCGATATCCTCATTTGCACCATTTCATTCCACCACATTCACTCCTATGAAGCAGTAGCAGAACAGATCAAGCGCTTAGTTCGTCCAGGCGGGTGGATTTTGGTCTATGATTTCTACAACGAGGATTTGGAGAACGAAGAGATTGCCCAGGAATTGCAAGATAGAGGCATGGCTCGTCATGGCTTGACGCTCGAGGAAATGAATGCCTGTTTGGAAAAAGGATGCGTCAACGTCAGCAGTGCCCGAGAGTTCAGAGCGAATCTCTGGCTTGACGAGAAGTTCATCAACAGCCACTGCAAGACGGAGGTGAAGCGAAACATCCACAAAGCTCCGCAGAAAGACGGATTGTATTGTGTACCATCCAGTGTCGTGCTTGGAATGGCCCAGAGGGCGTAGGCACTTGAAATCATCTTCGCTCAGATTTGAAAAGATTAATTCGAAGTTCTGGAGAAAGAGGTCTTGAAGCTTATTGAATAATGAATACACAATACCACTGGAGTAAGAAACTGGGGAGTTCTCGAAGCGCTAGATACGAGGTTGGATGAATGGCGTTTAACTACCTGGCATAAGCTCTACTTAATGGTTAGTGAAGGTTTTGGGTTTTGAGCATCATGCTGTAAATGATTGAACCATATCACAAAGAAGACGCCGTTCTAAGCCCCAAAAATGCTTTTAAGCTTTGAGTTTAAGATTCCTTGTGCTTTACCTGCTTTAATTCAACCGCAAACCTCGGCTCGGATGTCAATTCGTCATACTGAGACCATTGGTGCACATCACTCACCCAAACTACCTTTTTGGTGAGACGTTATTGATACTCGAATGGTCTAAAAGTTGAACTAAACTAAACAGCGAAAAAACTTTTTTTTTTTTGCTTGATTCATCTGATTAATATGGAAAACTTCGGTATTTTGACTCATGACTAATAAAACTCTAGGAATAAAAAGAGAAGTGCTCAGTTCTCTACCGGTGCCCGGAAAAAGTCGGTGAAACTGAGACTCACTGGAATGGCCCAAAAAATAGATATGTGAAGTCTCGGTAAATGTTGCATAAAATTCATCCCCAAAGAACAAAAAGTCAAAAAAATAATTTCCCTGCTCAGAACTGTTACACGTTCACCCACGTCATTGTACTCCTGAAGATTTCTTGGTGGGCATTTACGAGGGCCATGCACGAGCGGCTCAGTTCGTATTTCCTGTTCATATTGTTCCAACATATAAGGCACCGATAGCCGCTTTTCGCAGCCATTTAATGTCACCATCTGCTTTGAAGCATCCTTGGTGGATTGCTTTTTCTCTGCTTGGAAATTCTCCCAGATACGTTGACGAGTGGCTCATTGCAGAGCTTTCGCATGCGATTCGTCAAAAACCGGAATGGCAGCGGAAATACAAGGATGCCACCATTTTGGCTAAGTGGAAACTGGACTTCTTAGCCCAGTCTCCGAAAACCAAACACCCAGAAGAGGTTTTCGAGTATGCTGCTCTGGAATTGAAGTGGTTTGATCGTTTGCAGGAACAAATGGGACACGGCTTTCAGTTTGGCCCCGATGACAAGATTTTGTACTCGGACTCTGCAGTTTCGGAGAAAAACGAGGAAGAGTTTGCCAGTCTTGCTGCCAAATTCGAGTCTTCTATCACGGAAAAGGACTACCACCCTGGTCTGGACGACTTAGTTGTAGACTTGGTGCACCCTTCGCTCTACCACTTGGTTTACGGTAGAACCAAGGTTCTCAATGAGGAAAAGTTGGAGGTGGTGCAGTTCGAAGAGGCCATTAAATGTGTCAAGAAAGGCGTGGCTGACTACGGTGTGTCAAAGAAGTTTCAGTGGCTTCCAGCGCTCATGAAATTGGATGAGAACAAGCACTTCAATTTCTCCTCGTACATCAACAATCTTCATCCCTTGGAGAATTCCGAACTCTACGGCTCAATTGCAAAGATATTCAACCTGGCCATTCCGGGCATCAACATGTGCCTTTCTAGGTACCAGTCGGATGAGTATTTTAAAATTCCCACTGCTAACTATGGCGAGTACTACATTGAAGGGTACGACGAATACGAGGCGAAAATATCGGATCTTATTGATCAAGATGCCGACGACGAAGCGTTTGAGGAATGGGAGAAGGGTAAACGCGATTACTACCGTGAGTTCAAGCCCAAGTACGAAAAAGACCCCGAGACCAAGCCCTTTGAACTTCGTGACCTCGACAATCTCAAGGTGATTGTCAAGTTGGCCAACATAGAGCTCACTCCGGAGAAGCCAGAGTACAAGGGTGGCTCTTGGCATGTAGAGGGCACCATCAATGAGGACATTGTGGCCACGGTGCTCTACTATTATGATATGGACAATATCGAGGAGTCCAGGCTCTCTTTCAAATACGCTTTTGAGGACCCTGATTATGACCAAGGCGACGAAACTTACTGTGAAGAATACTACGGCATCAAGACTGGAGATAACATGACGAGAAACATCGGCAGTGTGGTTGCACAAAAAGGCAGAATCACTATATTCCCCAACAGCTTCCAGCACCATGTGGATGCTTTCAAGTTGAAGGACGCCACCAAACCAGGCTACAGGAAAATCTTATGTTTCTTCTTGGTGGACCCTTACAACACCATGGTGAAGGCCACTGACGTTGTGCCTTTCCAAAACGAGAAGTGGCTCGGTGATAAGGCTCTCATGGATAAATATTTTCCTGGTGTAGATGCTAAGGATGTGGTTTCGATGACGGAAAAAGAGGCCAAAGCTTATCGTGACGAATTGATGGAGGAGAGGAAGGTGGTACTTGTGGATGACGAGGACTACGAGAATGCTTACACCAGAACGTTCTTCTTATGTGAACATTGATCGTGGGGCTACTATGTGTTGGCGATTATGACGAGGTTTGATGTGGTGAATGGAATATCTAACTTAGTGAAAAGCGTAGGTAGAATGAGATAAAGGAAGGAGGCATTTTGCTACTTTTGACGTTGTCCCTCCTGTTAAAGAGATGTTTATGGTCTTTAGCTTTTTGGGCCAGGAATGAAAGGGAATTCGAAAGCGAGAGAACAAAGCTTAAATAACAGAGTAACGGCGATTTTTGTGGGAATGCCCACCTTTCCACTACTGGGTCCGCCTTATCATAAAATTGAATTAGATTGTGCAAAATCAATCAAAGAGTAAGCTTCATAGTACCTAACGTAGCAAAAGCCTCGAAAAGCATAACTATATGGTGGATATTTGGACCTCAGTGTTGTAATTGGCAAACACCGGCATTAAATAGATGAGCACATGTAAAACTGCCGATAAACTCGACTTACCTGAATTTCTGCTTTCGACTATAAAGGCTTTTAATTTTCAAGAATTGTTCACATAATATTTTTCTTACAGTACAGTTTAGGTAACCCTTTGTTCACCGCAACCTACGTATACCTGTGTCGTTTCGCAGCCACCCGAAAACCACCCACTACAGTATTCTACCCAACGCGGTCAAAAGCAAAAAAACCGCTGAATATCTCCTACAAAAACAAATTCTACAGCAGAAACAGCTCCATCGCTGGTGTATCACCGATTCTTTGGCTCCACCCTCACGTGACCCTAAGCCCAAAAACGCCGTTACAGGCTCCACATTCCAAGCATCTATCCTATGGTCTCTCGCCAGGCGCAAAAGAGACTCAACAAAGAGTATAAAGCAATCCAGGCAACGCCTCCGCCATTTATCGAGGCCAAGCCCAACGACGAAAACATCTTGGAATGGCACTTCATCATCACAGGGCCACCATCCACCCCATATGAAAACGGACAGTATCACGGTCTCCTTCGGTTTCCTTCGGAATACCCGTTTGCACCTCCGGCGATTTCCGTGATCACACCAAACGGCAGATTTGCCTGTAACACTCGTCTCTGTCTTAGCATGAGTGATTACCATCCTGACACATGGAACCCAGCGTGGAGCGTTTCTACGATTTTGACAGGGTTGTTGAGTTTCATGACTGGTGACGATAGCACCACTGGGCTGATTGTGACCAGCGAAAACGTCAAGCGCCGTTTGGCCCGTGACAGCAAGAAGTGGAATAACGATAACAGCAGGTTCAGAACCATCTTTCCTGATTTGGTCGAGCTGAACAAGGAGGCGATCGCAGAGGCAGAGAAGGCACAGAAGGAGCTTGAAGAGACCAAAGCTCAGATCAAGCGGGGCGAGCTCGATGTGTCGAAGTTAGATCCCGAAGATAGAGCTCGGATCCAGGCCGACCAGGTGGAGGTGAGATCGTCAGGGGGTATTTTGGTCGGAGGAGTGCTTCTCCTCGCTGTCGTTGCCGCCTACTTGTATTATTGAAGGGGGAAGAGATTTAAAGACTTGCTAGGCCGTGGAGTGAGCCAACAAGTCAGCAGTCGAAGAAGCTTGCAACCACAAGCAGGCGCTACTGGACAGCTACGTGAACAGTATTTAGAATTGCAGTGGCGACGCTAGCGAGCTATCGCGAGCGGAAACCAGGTTCCACCTTGAGGTTCCCGGGTTGATAATATATTGAGAGATGAACAGTTGTAGGAGCTTTTGAAGGGGTGGGCCTGGGACTGTGGTTTCTTGCCCAGGAATTAAGCAGCTGAAGGTACTTTAGAAACGGAAATTTTGTGACAACTTACCTGTTCCGCTGGCTACTTGACAAAACGGTGTCATCATGGCTTAGTGGCTGCAAACTGTCGCCTACGCTCCGATGCATGGAATGTCCAAAGTCCTGTAGAACCATGCTTGAAAGGGAAGGCGAGGAATTCTCCTCGGACACTTTAGCGTGATCTTCACCGTAGCGTTTTGGTTCTTTGGTGATCCTCATTCATAGGTTGATGTTTCGATAGAATGGGCTTGCAACAGCCTGCTGTTCAAATATTTAGTCTTTTTTTTTTATCAAAATAACTAGCAGGATGTAAACAATAGTTTCCACCTCGCCAAACTCACCAAATGCCAAACTCACCAATGCCTATTTTTGACCTCGTCAAATGCCGTTGAGCGAATTTCCAGGACTATTTTCAACGCACACTGACGACACTCGCTTCACTACATCGCGCCCATTTACCCAATCCGCCTTGGAACAAAAGCCTATTGACTCCCTCGGCCCAATGACTCCATCGGCAAATTTGACTTCATCGGCCCAATTCAAGACGCCAACCGACGCTAACCGCCCCACCGCTGAGACTCGATAACCTAGACCATCGACCAGAAATGCGAAATCTCCCGTGAGCCCACAATCCCCAGTTCCCGAAATAGCGTGCATTGTTGCGTCAAACTCTATCGCACTGGACCCTTGTGCCAACCAAAGACCCGCCAGAATTTACAAAAGCAGCGGTCCTCGTCCTGTTGATTCATTTTTTTTTAACAAGAGCTAAAAAGTGGAAACTTCAAACCAAGGGCTTTGGGGATTTGGCGCTGTGGCATTCGGCACCGACCGGGCCGTAACCGCAGCCAAAGGCTAAATAAACACGATCGATGCAAGCGCACTGGGGCTATTTTCATTGCAGACCCCAGACTCGAATCAAACGGACCGGTAAAAAAGGAAGAAAAAAAGAAGAAAAGAAATGGAAATTCTAAAGTAGACAAAAGGAGTGTTAAAAAATTCTTTCACCTTCCTGTCACGGTTCACTTTCTCCAGTCTGCGGCTGCACTTCAACTCTTCATTGAGGCGGATGGCCCAACTTCAGTGGCAGCCAAAGTAGCAAAGTTAAGAAAACATAATCAAAAAAAGCAAAGGAAGACTCATAGGAGCCCGGAAAGTTTGCCAGTTTAAAAAATCTCTTATTTTACTCTTTATCTTCTTTCTCTTTACCGCCCAAATTCAGTCCGTCCCGTTATTCCATCACCCGCAAACCGCTCCGGCGTGGCTCCAAAGGGCAATTTGCACCCATTGATTCCGGCCACTGAAAGCGAAAAAAAAAAACCTCTGCCAAAACCAAAATAAAGTGCCCCAGAAAACTTGCCCTTTCTGTTCTTCGAAGATTCGCCGTATTTTACCCTGCTGTGGTTTGTTTTCCACGATTAGCCCTCGCCGCAGCTTTTTCGTACCTTTTCTCACTTCTCATTTCTTTCTCACCGTGATCCCTCCACCTAATATACCACTGCATTATATTCACCAAACGGCACCTTGAATGTCCCATCCCTATAGACAGAAGGCCTCTGGCCAGAATGGGTCTCCAGCGCCAGAGCCCACTCCATACCCTCTTTCTGAATTAGCCAACGCCACGGACTCTACCCTGGACCTCAGCTTCAAAAGCTCCAACTCAAACCACTATTCGTCTTTCGCAAGCCAGCCCCAGGCTTCCATGTCTGGCCTTGGCTCCGGACCCGGCTCAGGCCTAGCGTCCATGACTTATCCTCAAAATTATAAAGGTTTGGACGAATCCACTTCTTTGCTGAACCGCCTCGCAACCACGTCGCTTCTGAGTCCCCGTTTCAACGCCACAGACCTGGGAAGATCCGCCCTGGACGTGCCTTACCCCGTGGACGAATCGCCACTGATCCCCCACAATCGCTACTCGGCAATTTCTCCTCCGCTGGTGCCTGCTTCAGCAGACTCTTCCATGACAAACCTCAATCTCAACCAAAACACGAGCCAAACGTCAGGTCCGCCCCAGGACTTGTACATGAGACCCGAACACAACTTGAGTGTTGCAAGCAGCATGCCTGGTCAGTTGGCCCGCTTCAGCCATGCCCGCTCTTTGTCGCTGTCGCTGTCGTTCTTTCATGAACAGGACTCTCATAATCTTGTCAACGACTACCTCGGCGAAAACCTGGCCAGCTTGATGCCTCGCATCAAAACCATGGAGATGTACCGTAAAAACGCTAAGAAATCGACCGACCCGGCTGTTTTGTTTCAGTACGCTCAGTACATGTTGCAAACAGCATTGATGGTCGAGACTACCTCGCCTCAGAGCTCGGGTGGCAGCACGCCTCAGAAGAAGACGGGCTCATCCTTATCCATAGACTCTGATTCGAAGAAGGGCCACCGCAAGCTGAAACTGTCGAATTCCTTTGACATGACAGATAAGTCTTCTTTCGAACTAAAGCGCTCGTTACTCAAAGAAGCCCTCCACTACTTGAAGAGGCTTGCTGACAAGGGCTATGTTGATGCCCAGTACCTTCTTGGTGACGCCTACAGTTCTGGCGCATTTGGCAAAGTCGACAATAGGGAAGCATTCAATCTCTTTCTAGCCGCAGCCAAACACGGCCATACCGAGTCTGCCTTCAGAACGGCCCATTGCTACGAGGACGGTCTAGGCACGGGCCACGACTCCAGAAAAGGCATAGAATTTTTGAAGATAGCCGCCTCCAAAAACCACCCGGCCGCCATGTACAAGCTTGGTGTGTACTGTTTCTACGGTCGGATGGGAGTTTCTCAGGACGTTTCCACCAAGAAAATCGGCATAAAGTGGTTGGAAAGAGCATGCAATGTGGCCACAGAGTTGACTGCTGCTGCTCCCTATGAGCTCGGCAAAATCTACTACGAAGGGTTTTTGGATATCGTTATTGTCGACAAGATGTATGCACTCAAGCTCTTTTCGGATGCTGCTGCTTTGGGTCACGTTGAGGCGGCCGCCATCTTAGGACATCACTACGAGGTTGGCGAAGTTGTTGATGCTGACGCTCAATTGTCCATCAACTATTACACCAACGCCGCAGTTGCAGGCCATCCACAGTCTATGCTTTCAATTTGTGCATGGTACTTGGTAGGACTGGAGCCATTTCTCCCCAAGGACGAGGACGAGGCCTTTGAATGGGCCAAGCGAGCCGCTATGGCAAATCTTGCAAAAGCTCAGTTTGCTTTAGCCAACTTCTACGAGAAAGGCATTGGCTGCGAGAAGAACATCAAGGAAGCCCAACAGTGGTACACGAAGGCCGCAGAGAATGGAGAGATCAAGGCGCTCGCAAGAATCACTAACAAAGACGATGCTGCCCGGGCGGCCAAATTGGCGAAGAAGAACAAGAAGGGGAGCCTGCTGGGGACTGCTCTGCAAGAAAAAGACTGCGTGATTGTGTAACTTTGAAAGCTGGGGTCGTGGCGCAAGGCGGTTATTCTTTAATTAATGGAGACAAGCTTTCAGGCTGTCAACCAAAAGACCATTCATTCATGATACCGACTTCTAATCAACTTGAGCTTTAAATTGGCGGGAGGTAGTAAGGATGGTTGTCATTGACTCGAGACGATCCAAGGATTGGATCATGGCCATACTAGTGCCAATTCACAGCCACTTTGCATGATACCAACAGAAGTCCCTTTCAACCAATATACTGCAGGAATTCCCGGAATGGAAGGATTCTTGCCTGGAATGTTAAGCAGATCAATTCATTCGGCCCTTCTTCGCAGAAGGCTGCCTGGCAGGATGGAAACTTACACATGTCAAACCCCTGCACTTTCCCCATTCTCAGCACCGATCCGAAGGTGCGGGACCACATCATATGTCGCTGCTAGACGAGTCAATCATTTCGTTTTTGTGACCCGTAATGTTTGCTTGGGGTATGTCCTTTGATTGGTTATTCTTGCGCAGTTCTCGGCAACAGGGTGCTATTGTGTCGCACCATGGCTCAGGGGCGCAGAAACCCACAGGACCCCGAGCAAAGTGTGGATACCTTCGTTCACAGTAGCTTCTTTTTCTTTTTGAAAGAGCAACCGAGGCCGTGGTGCGTCGATCTCGAGCCACAGACTTCAGGGCGTTGAATCGCTTCTCCTGATTGGGATCGTGACGTAGGCGTAGCAACCCGAAACGCGGTGATTTTCGAGTCCCCATGCCTTCAGCCCCAAGGCCGTGTATTGGGCCAATTACCTGGCAGTGTTGAATACCTTGTGCACTCGGACCAACGCACCATTGCGTTTGGCCGCATGAAAGAGCAAGAGCTGGTGACCTTGGGGGATGCAACGAGCCCGTCTCCTGCAGAATGGGCTCCTGGCATTCTTCTCCGCATATCGTTGTATGCACACAGTTTTGCAGCCACTTTGCCTGGCCTTGTGGCCACGAGGTATAAATTGGTCTGGTTCTGCTGTTTTTCCTGGTCGATACCGAATTTAAAACAATGTCTTTTGGCGGTAACAACAACAACAGCAGCGGCTACGGCGACTCTAACAGAGACCAGTCTACCATTGGTAAGATTGGCGACAAGATCAAGGGAGCCCTTGGTGGTGACGACGACAACCGTGGATCTGGTGGTCACAACTCTGGATCGGGTAGCTACGGATCTGGATCTGGATCTGGATCTGGCAGCTACGGATCTTCTGGCTCCGGCTCTGGATCTGGTAACTACGGATCCTCTGGCTCCGGCTCTGGATCTGGTAACTACGGATCCTCTGGCTCCGGCTCTGGATCTGGTAACTACGGATCCTCTGGCTCCGGCTCTGGATCTGGTAACTACGGATCCTCTGGCTCCGGCTCTGGATCTGGTAACTACGGATCCTCTGGCTCTGGTTCTGGATCTGGTAACTACGGATCTGCTGGCTCCGGCTCTGGATCTGGCAACTACGGATCTTCGGGTAGAGGAGGCAATGACACTTACGGCTCCGGCTCCGGTTCTGGCTCTGGTTCTGGTGGATACGGCTCCCGTTCTGGCAACTCTGGCTCGGACAACTACGGCTCCTCTGGCAGAAGCGGATACTAATCCATGTTTTACGACAAAGTTCAATAAAAATGAATTGTCCTTGCAATGCAAGGTATGATAATATATGCAATAGATGTAGATGATGCAATTGAAGATTAGCGGATGTTTGTATCCCTCAGAAGATCCTCGCTCGTCAAAGAAATTCCATCCTTTCGAGCGACTTTGGTGCTGGCTCCCTTGTTAAGCAACGGCGCACGTAGAGAGACATCATCTCTGCTAGGCGGACGGAGCTGCTGTGTCTTTGGCATGGTCGGGGACTCAATGGTGGGGTTGAAATCGAGTTCATCAAGAACAGAGCGGCCATCAACGCTCTTTGCTGGTGGAGATGTATCTTCCTCCATGGCACTGCGATTGGCAAACGAATCGGCCATGCTTATATCTCCTTCTCCATCGAAATGATTCTTTGAAGCTCTTTTTCTTGCTCTTGGAGGTGACAGTCGAAGCGGAGACGTTGAAATGCGCTTATCTCGGGGTTGTAAAGTGGGAGCCTCAGCCATAGTTCTGGCGGATTCGGCGTGCTCCTCTCTTTGCACCTTCATCTGAATGAACCTCGAGGTCGCTTTCTCGATAGCCATGTCGTAGTCTGAATTGTTGTATGCTGCAATGATATCGACAACGCTAGAAACTGCACCCACCATCTTCTCCATTGTGGCTTCTTCGCTGTGTATAAGATATGTGGCCACAAGCTCACTGAGACCTTGCGGGGAGAAATTGAAGTCGCTTAGCTCTCCGACTAAATAGTCGAAAAGTATAGACGAGTTGACAAGCAAGTCTTTTTGTAGATGCTCCTTGGCAGAAATAACCATGCTTTCGTACAAGACTGTGAGTTGCATCGACCACCCTTCCATCTCCAGGAACTTCTTTAGTGTGAGTTCGAAAGTTTTGGAGAAGATATGGTCCAATTCTGAAGGCAGGTCATATATCTTCTCGAGGTTGATGATCTGCTCATTTATTTTGCAGAGGAGCTGCTCCGCTTGGATTAGTAGGTATTTTGACTTCTCAAGAAAAGGCGTATACCTCCTGTCGGTGATATTCAACTTTTTGAAATTCTGTACAATGATTTGAAGCTCCTCCTGGTGTAGAAGAAGAAGTTTGCGTTTTGTGAGCGAAAAGCACTTGCGCCACTTCTCCTGATGCTGTTTGTTGATATTGGTTTTGAGGCTCTCTATGCTTTTGAGCACCTCGTGGATACAACTATCCACGACTTTACTATGCTTTGCAGCCGCTGTTTCGATAACTCTGGACTCCCTTTCTCTCAACTCCTCAATTTCCTGTTTCTGTTCGGTGATCATCTTGAGATACGACCCAACATGACGATCCAAGTTATGGCGATTTCGAATTAATTTGGTTTTAATCTCCTTGGCACGATTGGCGTATTTTAGGGTATTGAGTGTCTCGTCGTAATGCTGGGACAGCGGCGACACGCAGACGATCATGACCGTCTTGCAGTTGCCGCCAAGGGAGAATTTCAAGAGTCTGGTGAGTTTCAGATCACGGAATGGAACATGATTCCTCCTTCGGGGATCACACAATGCGTTGATGCAGTTACCCAAAGCTAAAAGCGACTTGTTGATGTTGGCGCCCTCGTTGAGCCGGGCGCCTCTATTTTTCGTGGCAGCCGCCCTCTCGCTACCTGCCAAGTCTATAATCGATAATGTAGCAAAAGTGTGTTCTTGATCTAGCGAAGCAGTACGGCTTCTTGAGGTGACATTGATCTGAAGCACAGCGTGAGAACGCAGCGAGGCAGCATTGGCTTCGGTAGGAGACAGTGTTCGGTTCTCGTTGCCTAGAACAATCAAGTCCATCACCTCATCGACCGTAGCCGGCAGTCTCGACAGGAGATTCGAGACAGTGATGCGTTTTTTGCTGTCTTCTCTGAGAACGAGCTTTTTTGACGGCGTCTCAGGCTCAAGCAAGTCCCGAATGGTTTCGTTATAGATCTCCAAGAACGATATGCTCACGTCAAACACTCTGGTATCTGCTAGAGCGTCGATTCTCTCGTACAACTCCTTCATGGTCAAGAAAATGACGCCAGGGTCTGAGGGAGAGCCCGAGATCGTGTGTGTTTTGCCGCATCCTGTGGCTCCATAGGCGAAAACCGTGCCGTTGTAGCCATCCAATATGCTGTCCAAGAGTGGTTTGGTTGTGTTCTCGTAAATCTGCTGCTGCTGGGTATTTTCGTCGAAAAGATTATCAAACACAAACCGGTAGTCCCTGATTCGGGCCCGCATGTTCCCGTTGGGAAAGGCATTCCGCTGCATGGATGTGAGTGGGTTTGTCGCTGGAGGATCAAAAATGAGCATCTTGTCGTCAACAACATCAACTATTTTTCGTATTCCACGAGGAATAAGGTTATTATTGGCCGTATCCTCGGCGCCAGTACCTTCCAGGGAGCCTGAAAGTGCCCCATCTCCTATGAATAGTGGTTTCCCTGAAGGCTGGATGAGTTTGTTTGCTTCGGCTGGAGTGAAGGGACGAACCCGGACCGCCACTGTAATGGACGACTGACGAGCAGTTTTCATATATAGCCGATTTAGTTTGGGAGGCTGGGTTGGCCTTTTTGTAGTTGGTGGTGGTAAGCAGATGAAGTAAATAGAGGGAGTGCACTTAGCTCTTAGAGCTTACGCGTTTGTATGGTGATGCATGCTGGATTTTGCGAACCATGTATGATAGTGGATCTACGTGATTTGGTTTTTTGCTATAACCAGTGAACCACAACTACTTTTATTGTAGCTATTGCGTGAGCAAATTATTGTTATATGTAGCGTTCGCGTGAAACTTCGTGAATTACTTAGATGCCAATTTATCGTGATACATAGTACTTGCGGATCTACTTAAAGCTCTCATTAATATCATCTCTACATCACGGATCATGTATAATGGTATGATTATCGTACGTATAGTACCTATAGACCATGCATCATGATGATCAGTGCTTATATGACTTCAACAAGAACAGTTCGCTTACTCGGAGCTGCCGCCCAGACCCAGGTTTCCACCTTGGTTTCCGCCCTGGCCGCCCATGAAGTTGCGTGCCATGTTCTGCAACATAGGATTGTTCATCATCTCGGACAAGTTGGGCATGCCTCCGCCGTTCTCGCCTCCAAGACCCATGTTCTGGGCCATCAGGCGAACGGCTGGGTTGCTCATTAAGCCTTCGAGGGCATTGGGGTTAGACATCAAGTTCTGAGCGGCCTCCATGACCTGGGGATTGTTCATCATCTCAGAGAGGTTGGGCATACCACCACCGCCAAACATCGAAGAGAAGTCTGGCATACCTCCAGCGCCAGCACCAGCACCAGCACCGCCAGCAGGCGTGCTTCTTTCGCTGGACTCAGGCTCATTGGTGGCGATCGAACTCTCTAATTCAGCCTCCACTCTCTTCTTCGCAGTCTCGTAGCCTCTCTTCATTGCGTCGCTTGGATTGCCACCTTCGACATCCAATCCCTTCTTGTATGCTTCCATCGACTCCTTTGCGTTGCCCAAAGCGTACTGCGCCAATCCCAATCTTGAGTACGCCTTGGAGAAGTCAGGCTTCAATTTAACGGCCGCCTCTGCATCCTTGACAGCATTTTCATGCTGGGACACGGAAGAATAGGCAGCAGCTCTATTAGACAAGTACACCACGTTGGTGGGGTCCAAGGCAATGGCCTCGGTGTATTTGGCAATGGCGGTATCGAACTCCTTGCTTGCCATGGCCTTGTTACCTTCAGCTTTGGCAGCATCGGCCTTGGCCTTGGTCTCGGCGTCAACCTGAATGGACTCTTCCTTCACTGGAGCAGCGGAACCCGAATTCTTGTTAACAGCTTCGAGCAAAGACAATCCGTCGAATTTTGAAGCTATCTTGGACGCCTCCGTCTTGTCAACCTCGAAAGCATCGGCAATACAATCGATAGCGACATCCATGGACTCGGCATATTCCTCAGAGACAACATTGTTGGAAACACTGGATTCCAAGAACTGGATGATGGCCAACGCCAAATCCTTGTTAGTAACAGACATGTTAGTTTGGGTTTTTGATCTGTCGTGTCTATTAAATTATGCACCTAGCCCCAACTTTGCAGCGTCGGTGCACGGGTGTTCGAGAAGGTTCCTGGGTCCGCCTTGAGACATGGCTGCAAAATGGCTGCAGAATTTCTATTGGCGGCGAATGCTCCATAGAAGTTTCTCGAGTTCGTGATTTCGGCTCCGAATCAGCAATAAATGGGTGCTGCAGAAATGCTTGATTCCGAGACTCAAAAAGCCCGAGCGGAAACTTAAAAATTGGGAAATCTCCGCTGCAATCAACTCGTGGTCAATCTTGATCTCAGCGTTCAAATTCATCACTTTTTTGACTTCTTCCGACTTTGTCATTAGAAGCTTTTTGTACTTTGATTTTTTGCTATCAATCAAACCGAAATTAAAGAAAGACCCGCTTTCTTGCGTTTCAGATGGAACAGAGTCGAGGGAGGTGGTGCTTCTCCGGGAAATGGTCCGAGTCATGGGTTCTTCTTCGTTAGTGCCATTCTGATTTACCTTGACTTGATCTTCAAATCGGTGGAGCTCGTTGTTGAGCTCTTTTATTCCCAGGTAGATTTCCTTCCATAATTGAAGCTTCTCTTTCAATTTTCTGCAGTTCCGTAGAAGCTCATTCACAGAGAGCTCGAGCCAGCTGACATAGCCCTGAAGTCTCTGGTATGATGAGTCCAAAGCCCTGAACTCCCTTAAATCAAGGCTTTTCGTGTCGCCAAGCTTCATCTGGCGTAACAAGATATCAGACACATTTCTCAAATCGCTTTGTTTCATGGCTGCAACAGTAAGGATCTGGTTGAGCTTACTCATTTCCAAGTGAAATCCCAACAAATCGCTCAGCGAGTAGTCAAGAAACACTTCCACCTCTTGGATTTTTTGCGAAGAGAATTTGACCTCCCCGTTTCTTACTTTTGCATCTTCTTGGGCCTTGCTGATGTCTTTCATCATTTCAAGTGTCAGGTTCTTACTCTCGGCACAGCACATAGCGAAGTTGCCTCGGAACTTTGTTTTGAAAGTTTCTGAATGGAAATGCATCGCCAGGAAGTACATTGTGAGCTGCTCTAAAAGCCTGTTTGAGCGATACTTCGAGCATGCGGGAATGCTCGGCTTGTTGGAAGGATGATTGATCCAAAAGGTGTTGTAATCGAGTCCAAAACCTTGTGGAAATGCCATTTTCTGTAATTTGGTGAATTGACGAAGCTTGTCGAGAGCGATGTATTGTGTGGACATGGGCTTCTGCGATTCAGGTTTTACCATCACGGTGTTGATAATCCAGTCGTTAGCGGAGCCATCGTAACGAGCATTTAGTACTCCTATCTTGATGCTGTTGGTTTCTGGAAAGTTTACCTTGAAGTACTTGTCTATAATTATCTTTTCCACTTCACCAAAAGACGCATTGGACCCATTGCTAGCTTTGGCTGCTGAAAAGCTGTAGTAGTCCAAAAGGTTGTAGAAGTTGCGTTGATCCTCTAGAAAAAAGTTGAAGAGCTTCCTGCTCAAAAGCAACTCTAAATTCTCCGTTCTGCTGTAGCGAACGTAAACCGCCAGCGGCGAAAGAAGCTTCTCGTTGAGGTGATTAACATTGACCAATGCTTTTGCAGGGTCAAGTATGCCAGTTTCGTTGATGCCTCTGGCAAGAACATGCAAGAAAGTGTTACCATATCTATCAGTTTGCTCGTCGAGAGCTAATGGGTTTGGGTATTTTTTGAAAACACATTCAAATGCTTTTTCCACTAATAAACGGTAGTTGTGATGGTCGTAGTGGCGACATATGCTGAAGAGAGGAGTATGTGAATTGTGGTCTTTTGTGTACCAGTCCACATACGCACCAACCTGTTCGAGAATGTTGACATCATATCCCAAGTAATGTCCTAAAGTCCGTCCACTTTTGTCTCTCAAATTGTAATAAAGACTTTGCTCTTCCTCGGATGTGTCAGCAAGAATAGCAGATAGCAAAAACTGAGAGGTTTCAGTTGTTTCCTCCACTAGAGCAATCATCATCAAAGTCTGGTCTGTGGTTGTGTTTTTGTCAAAGATGAGATCCTCGACCAGGAACCATTGGTAAGTTCTGTCGAGCAAAGTCTTAAAAAGCTGAAAGTTTTTGCTTCGAATAGCGAAACAGAAACAACTCTCGCCGTGGATGTTTCTGCTTTTGAGAAAGTGATCCTTGGGGAGTGATTTGCCGTCATAGCGTTCATCCACTTCATCGAGCAAATGCTGCAAGGCACCGAAATCTTCCTTTTGCAAAGCATACCAGAGCTCGTAGTTCTGCGAAGATGCTTGCGACATTGCCTGGAAATGGTCAAAGGGAATACCTTCAGAGCTTTTCCCAGACAAATGGTAGATGACAGCGTCTATATTGCTGAGAATGTAGTTGAGATAGCCCACACTGTGTTTCTCCGAGGATGTATCACCAGTTTGTAGCGAATCGATCCCGAAATGACGGATGTAGTAGATGTGGGCCTCCAAGTTGGGAACCTTCAGATGTACAATCACCATGATAAGGAGGCCAATGAGAGTGTCAGCGTCAACAACGAGAGTTGAGCCCGACTCATCTTTGCCCTCGGTCAATATATCAACCGAATTTTTAATCAATTCAATTTTCTGTCGCCTGTTGGTGACGCTCGGGTCGTTGAGTTTCGAGAATTGGGCAATCGCTGCAGCTACTCGAGCATGTAGAACGTTCAAATGCCAGGGCTCCTCCACCGGTAGATCTAGTTGATTTAGCGAAAGACAAGAGAGATCGTTGTACAATGCGGGAGAGAGGACCGTCAATGGCTCGTCTTCACCTTGCGCTTTCTCAAACTGATTCACAAGTTGGACCCACACTTTATCGTAGACATTGAGCTCCACATACTCATGCACGAGATTGTTCAAATCCACGTTTCTGTGCTGCACGGTGACATTGTGTAAGAGCCTCGAAATACGCTCTCCCTCGGCAGATTCAGCATTGACAGTTTTCTGGACAATCAGAAACGCCTCTTCGACCATGGCCATGAACGTCAGACGCACCTCTTTTAGTGAAACGCCCGTTCTTGCTCGTAGCCGCTCAAACTTCCTGTTGTTGTGGTGGAAAAGCACATAAAACTGGTCAGACATAGCCTTGGATAGCAAAGGGAAATTGCGTAGAAGTTCCTCGAAAGTGATCGTGCGTTGCCCCCTGGGTCTTTCATTCGGCTCAATTACTGGAGCTGGTTCTGGGACGTCGCCTTGGTGGCCAAATAGCGAATCGTCTATGTACAAAAGCATAACCTTGCTGCCCTTGGGGAAGTAGTCACAAAACGTGACAAAGTAGTCTGTGCTGAGAACCTGGGTCCGTATGCTCCGCTTGAAGCCCTTTCCCGTGAACACCATACCGTTCTTAATCAACACCTGCCTGCCATTCATGGTGTTATAGATGATCAGCTGGACCTTGGTAACAGGTGCCATGGTTGTTGAAAACGGCGCCAGCGTCTTGATGATATGAGATCGGAGAAAAGCATCGCTTTCATAGCACAAGTCCTCGAGCTTCAGGCCCAGCGGTTCGGTGTAATTGCGTAGAATGTGTCCTGGAGGAACCAAGATGGTGTAGTCATTGTGGCTGGAGCTGAGTTCGCTTATGGCGTAGCGGAACGGGGCCTTGGCGTGGTGGGGGTTATTGAAAATAGCATTGAGAAGCGGGTTATATAGGAGAGGGAGGTGTTTTTGTCTCCCGCTCATGGTCAATGCTAAGGATAAGTTGCACTTGAAGGTGTAGGTGCGAGTTGATAATCTGGGGTCCAGATACTCTATAGAAAGACTAGCACCACCTATTATTCCTCGTATCATTCTGGAGTTATCATTTTTGAGTTTTTGCAAAAAAAAAAAAATAAAGCAAAGGTATTTCTATGAAAAGCAACCAAAGTCCGGAAACCACTTCTGGTTATGTCATTCCTGAGTTCTATCATTCTCTGCCTATTAACACCTACTCACCTAGTTGGTCTCCTGGATCTGTTGGCGCATCCCAGCAGAGCCCGTTAAGATACTAGGTTCTGTGCTGGTAACGGCAAAATCGACCTTTCTCTTCTTAGCCCCGTCGGAAGGCAGTCCATATCCACCTCCACCTGGAGTCATGATAATAACGTGGTCGCCCTTTTTGACCTTCACGGTTGTCTTGCCGCCGAGATAAACGCTTCTGCCGTTCAGCAGCTTTCTTATCAAAACGTTTTTACCTCTGAGGCCAGACTTGCCGCCCAAAAGACCGAACGGTGCCAATGAACGACGCTCCATCAAACAAGACACCTCCAAATCGTCGTAGGTGAATTCGATGTCTCTGATCACACCATCGCCACCTCTATGGATACCTTCACCTCCAGAGCCCACCCTGATGCTATACTCGTGCACAATGACAGGATACCGTTTTTCAAATAGCTCGGTGTCGGTGATTCTGGTATTGGTGGTGTGACATTGCACGGCACTTTGACCGTCCCAGGTAGCTCCAGCACCAGCCCCACCACAAATCGTCTCGTAGTAACCAAACGAAATTCCTCTTTCCTTGTCATTGATACCAAAAGTGAAGTTGTTGCAAGTACCTTGCGAAGCAGCGGCAGCCTCAAACGCTTTCAACATGACATCCACGATTCTCTGCGTGGTTTCGACATTACCTCCGACAACTGCCGCTTCATAGGAGGGGTCCACCACCGAGCTGGGTCTCGTCAAAAACCTGATCGGTTGAAGGCAGCCGTTGTTCAACGGAATGTCCGAACTGATCAAGGAACGCAATACATAGAGCACAGCCGAGTACAAGATGGCCTTGGGTGCGTTCAAATTACCGTACATCTCGTCACCGGTTTCTCTGAAATCAAAAGTGGCATCTCCAGTCTTGGGGTCAATGGCTATTTCGACTGCGATTGGGGTACCATCGTCCAAGTAGTCTTTGGCTTGCAAATGGTGACCATCAAACTTCTGGTGGGCTGTCTTCAAGAGGTTTCTAACGGCAAGCTCCGCTGTCTGCTGGATTCCTCCCATGTACAAGCTTATGACAGGGTAAGTGTATTCATCCACAAGACGGTTGAGCAACGTGATCCCCTTGAAGTTGGCAGATACCTGAGCTTTCAAATCTGAAATGTTGTCGTTCAACGTCCTAGTTCCCGATCCTCCCGGGTGCTTGGCTGGTTCGTCAAGCAAGAGCCTGGTGATTCCAGCCTCGTCAAATTTACCCTTAGAGCACAATTTGTGAGTAATTATAGAGGCTCCTTCGTCATAAATGGATTTGGAGTTTGGCGGCATGGAACCTGCAGCAATGGAGCCAATATCAGCGTGGTGGCCTCGAGAAGCTGTCCAGAAAAGAGTTTCGCCCTGGTCATTAATGACTGGAGTTATCACAGTGATATCTGGTAGATGTGATCCTCCAGCACATGGGTGGTTGGTGACAAGCACATCGCCTTGCTCAAGTTTTCCATCCCACATTTCTTTCTGGGCTTTCACTGCAAATGACATGGCACCTAAATGGATGGGCACATGTGGAGCGTTTGCGACCAAATCGCCCTCTTTGTCAAAAAGAGCACACGAAAAGTCCAATCTTTCTTTGATGTTCGTGGAAATGGCAGTCTGCTGTAACGTTCTGCCCATTTGCTCTGCAATTGACATGAACCTGTGACCAAATACAGATAACTGAATGGGGTCGATCTGGGATTGGGAAATTTCAACCCTCTCTTCTTGCTCCACAAGAAGAAGTATATGTTCCTTCAAAATGGCAGCCTTCGAGCCAGGCTCCACGATGATTGTTTGAGTGCTGTCTATTATAACAGCAGGCGCCTGAACAATTGTTCCGGGGGTCAAGTTGTATAGCTCGTAAATATTAGCATCTTGCCAGCCAGACTCTTCAAAATAAAGCTTTTTGACCACATCAGAGGCAGCAGCAACCTGAGGGCTGGAAACTTGTCTATACTCCTCGTATGGATTGCTTGACAGCTTGTCCTTCGACTGAACAATCAACAAAACCTGGACATCGTCCACAATGACCTTTCTGTCCAAAGAGAAGCCAAACTCTTTTCTATGTCTATCAATGAACTTCTCGTCAGCGTCGTTGCTGCCGTCGTTTAAAATGAGCAAGTGGGTGTCAGAGCCAACGTATCTCATATTCAAAAACACTTCCACTTTGGTGTTGAAGCCCTTGTGGCCCTGCAGCTCGTACTCCTTGTATGCTGCTTCGGTGAGTTGCTTGATCTTTTCGTCGATCTTGGGCAAGTTTGCTTTGTTATAAGCAAACGAAGTTGGAGACTGCTGCTCGATGACGATGTCAGCAACATAAATGCCATAGGCAGAAAGCAACGAGGAATATTTATGGATAGCCACCTGGTTGATGCCCAAGTTTTTAGCCAAACTGACTGAAAACTGGCCTCCCGACCCACCAAAGGAAGCAAGATTATGCTCTGAAACGTTAAAGCCCTTCGCCTCGGTCAAGTTCCTGATGGGCCTAGCCATGGCTTCCACAGCCACCTTCAAAAACCCCGATGCAACTTCCTCGGCAGTGTACGAGAAGCCCTCGCTGTTGATCTGTTTGGTAAGTGCCAAAAACTTCGATTTGGTGATTTCCACGTCCAATGGCTCGTCCTGATTTTTGCCAAATATTTTCGGAAAGTAGTCTGGCAACAACCTGCCCAAAAACAAGTTGGCATCGGTCACAGTCAAGGGACCACCCTTGCGGTAACAAGCTGGGCCAGGATCAGAACCAGCCGACTCGGGCCCAACGACAAACATGCCGTTTCTCCAGAAGAGCATGGATCCACCTCCCGCAGCCACAGTGGAAATATCCAACTGGGGAGTCTGCAATTGCACCTCGTTAACCACAGTTTCGTAGATGTGTTCGAGCGAGCCAGCATAACGAGAAACGTCCGTGGACGTTCCGCCAGCATCAAAACCCAAAACAGCCACATCATTGGCGCTATCGTAGCAGGTCTCACCATAACCCACCATTCCTCCAGCTGGACCCAGCAAAATGGCCTTAAGACCGGTAAATTTGTACCACGGGCACAATCCACCGTTACTTTGCATGAAAAGCAATTTGTTGCCAAAAGCCTCGAGGCCGCCTTCAAACCCTTCGCCAAAACCCTGGATGTACTCATTAATCACTGGAGACAAGTAGGCGTCAGCCACAGTGGACGAACACCTGTTGACCATTCCAATCATGGGTTGCAACTCGTGGGACACCGAAACGGTGAAACCGATCTTTTTAGCAATCTGGGCAATCCTGCTCTCGTGCTCAGGATAAGCGTAGGAATGCAACAAGCACAAAGCCAAGGTCTTGACACCAGATTCGCTCCAAAGCTTCTGCAATTGAGCCTCCACGGCAGCATAGTCTGGTTCCTTGAGCACCCTGATGATATCGCCCGAAACGGCGGTTTTGAGCTCGGGATCATTTTCCACACCAAACTCGAGCTTGTCTCCTCCACCTTCGGTGAACAGCTCCATGGTGACTCTTTCGTCGATCTCCAACGCCTCCAGGTACAAATGGCCGAGTTTTCTTGCGGTCAAATCGAAGATGTGTGGTCTGGTCTGGTTGCCGATCTTCAACACATCTTTGAAGCCCTTGGTAGTCACCAAAGCTACGTAAGCACCTTTCCGCTCCAAAAGAGCATTGGTGGCCACGGTGGTGCCCATTCTGATCGAATCGATAGAGCCAATGGTCAATTTCTCTTTTGGCGAAATCGTAACTCCGTGGGCTCTTTCAAGCACCCTTCTGATACCTTCGGTAGGAGCATCCTTATAGTTAAGCGGATCCACAGACAAAAGCTTGAAGACGTAATCTTCCTGGCCCGGGATTTTGGCAATGACGTCACAAAAGGTGCCGCCCCTGTCGATGGCGATTTTGATGCCAGTTAAGTCTGAGTAGGCCATGAAGTTGGGGTCGCTGAAAAATTGGGACTCCAGGATTGATAAGACCTGGGGAAAATAGCGGCAGGTCACGTGTGGAATCCAAAAGTGTTTTTGAATTTTGGGAAATGTTTGGTGATTTGATTTATGTATCAGCAAATCGAGAGCAGTTCGGCGTTGACAAGTGGGGAGGTATTGGCATTGAAGAGGATTTCGTGTGGAAGGAGCAGGCGGAGGTGCTATTCTCACCATTGTAGAGCGGAATACGAGACAACGCGGTTCGTGAAAATTCCGGTGTTCTGAAAAAGACAGGTTCCAAAAAACTGGAAAAAGACCGGTTTCAGAGATCATTTTTTCTGAGAGCTCATTTATTTATTTCAATTGGCCCGATTTATATGGCCCCACTTTGAAGATGTACATTTTTTTGCAACCACTGTTAAAATGCTGTGCACTAAATCTCCAGATGTGCGACAGCCTGGGTAGGCAGAGTGAGAGTACCAGAGAGACCAGTAGCCATGAGCATGCGAAGCCTTGAAAATTTTGCCGATTAAAATGGTCCTCCTCGGATACAGAGAACTGGACGGAATGGCCATTTCAAAAATTGGCAGTATGGTAACAGCAGATCGACAACACGAAAATGGAGGAAGAACAGATCCCAAAGCTGTTCACTGATGTGGCATCATGAAAGTCGGAACTCTTAACTCAATAAACACCGGCTGACTTCCATACACGCAGCATCACGGCCCACATCTTTTCATGAACTTTCAACGGGCCTGCCATTAACAAATAGCTTGACGTCCAGGACCCCTTTGGTATCCAGAAAGATCGTTTGAGCTTCACAGTTCGCTGACGGTTCAAGTAAACCTTTGCGATCGAGAATTATCGTAGACATAGTAATTCCTTTGTGTTTGAAATCTTGCAACAACGCGACCAATCCAAGAAGCCTCATACCCTTGGAACTTGCGACTAATCAACCAAGAACCCTTGAAGCCAATTGGAAACTTTGGTCAATACCATAAAGATCTTCTAGCGGAGGCCCCACTACAGAACTTTCCGCTCAACCATCCAAGGTCAATGCATCCACGGCCTCAGTCACCCCCTCGACTTCCTTTCTCTTCTCAATGACATTCCCAAGATTATCATATTCCACGTCCTCGTCACTTTCACTCTCGCTCTCGTCCACAACATTTCCTAGAGCATCCATTTTTCTTGTGCCAACAAGACTATCTATCTCGCTCTCACTCTCTTCATCACTTTCACCATGGCGATTCACATTGCCCAACATCCACACATCCTCCGTGGCACTCTGCTCCTTACGTTGCCTCAGCTCGGCTTCCAACTTGGCCATCCACTGCTCCTGAGCCTCCTCTATAGATACGGAGTCGGAGCATTGTTGGTACACTTCGATAAGTTCTTTGTTGATGTCCAAAAACGTGGTTCCCCAAGAAAAGTTCTGCAAAAGCTCCTCAGCCCAGTCGATGTGTCCCACTATGGCAAAACAGGCAGCTAGTGCCTCAACACAATTGAGTTTCCATGGTCTGCCATAGTTTACAGTGTTGGCGGCGACCAAATACGGCAAAAGCCGCTCGTGCTTGCCTCCTATTTTGTTGAAAGGCACCTCATCGAGTCTTGCCCACGAACACTCCACCACTGCTGCTCCAAAGGTCTCCACGATTTCCTTATCATCTGGACAAACCACACCTTTACCGTTTGGAGAAACCACAATCCCCTGGAACTTTTGGCCAACTCGCATGTTTCTGATATAGCCGAGTCTTTCTAGTTTCTTGCCCGAGCATCGTTTTGGGTCACAGTGGTCAAAGTCCCACATAGCTAGCTTGACTGGGAACTTTCCTTCTTGGGTCCTGTTCAGACTACCTTCTTCTTGGCGGCCTCTTCTGACATGATGCTGTTTTGATTTATGACCGTTTGAGGTTCTGCTTTTGGATGTTCTGTCCTCTCTTTCTTTATTTTTGCCTTTTCCCATAGAGAGTCGTAGTAGTAGTAGTAGTAGCCGTGATGAGATTAACAGGCAGGACAAAATGGATGAGATCACTATGGTGATAGTGGGAACAGTAATGCAAGACTCCAATCGATTTTTTTGCTGATTAACAGTGAAATAAATTTCTTTATTTGCATTTTCTTTCTATACTTGGTTCTATGATCATACTTGGTGCATCACAGATCTATCAGACTAGACTCATTTTTTCAAACGCTCTGCTTTTTACTATCAGTGGTTCACTGAGCTGGGATCCTACAAAACTGATCGTAGACGTAACATATTAGAAATAAAGTAGCGGCCATTAAGGCCAATAAACCGTAAATAAAGAAAACAAACAACCGGACCCATGCAGTTTTTTAAGCAATTATTATTCGTAACAGTGGAGCAGAGTCAGGATCAGAAGTCCTCATCAAAAGTGAACGTCTTGCTGTTGCTCGTGTTGTCATTAGACTTGGCCATGACACCGGCCTTCTGGTAGTCGGAGACTCTCTTCTCGAAGAAGTTGGTCTTACCGGCCAAGGAGATGTTCTCCATGAAGTCGAATGGGTTGGTGACGTTGTACACCTTCTTGTTGCCCAAGGCAACAAGCAATCTGTCGGCGACAAACTCAACGTATTGGCACATCAAGTTAGCGTTCATACCCAACAAGGAAACGGGCAAGGCGTCGGTGAAGAACTCCTTCTCAATAACGACGGCCTCGGTGATGATTCTTTCGACGATAGAAGCGTCAGGTCTGTTTTGCAAGTGGGAGAACAACAAACAGGCAAAGTCGGTGTGCAAACCTTCGTCACGGCAGATCAACTCGTTAGAGAAGGTAAGACCAGGCATCATGCCTCTCTTCTTCAACCAGAAGATGGAAGCGAAAGAGCCACTGAAGAAGATACCTTCGACAGCAGCGAAAGCGACCAATCTCTCGGCGAAAAGAGCGTTGTCGTCAGCGATCCATCTGAGGGCCCAGTCGGCCTTCTTCTTGATGCAGGGGATGTTCTCGATGGCGTTGAACAAGAAGTCTGCCTCCTTGGGGTCCTTAATGTAAGTGTCGATCAAAAGCGAGTAGGTCTCAGAGTGGATGTTCTCCATCATGATCTGGAAACCGTAGAAACACTTGCCCTCTGGGATCTGGACCTCGGCGGAGAAGTTCTCGACCAAGTTCTCGTTGACGATACCGTCGGAGGCGGCGAAGAAGGCAAGAACACGCGAGATGAAGAAACGCTCGTTGTCGTTCAATCTATTCCAGTCGGCCATATCTTTGGACAAGTCGATTTCTTCGGCGGTCCAGAACGAGGCCTCGGCCTTCTTGTACATCTGCCAGACCTCGTGGTACTTGATGGGGAACAAGACGAAACGACGCTTGTTCTCGATCAACAAGGGCTCGGAGGCCTCCTGCTCCTTCAACTTGTGGCGCTGCACCTTGTGTGACTGCAAGAACTCCTCGTGCTCCTTGGTGGCGATCTCGATCTCCCTGGCCACCTTAGCAACATCTTCAGCGTTCACCTCCAAGGAAGTGTTGGGCTTTCCAACCAAGGAGTCAGCGGATCCAGCGCCGTCCTTCTGAGCAGCCTCAGCTGCCAACTTGTCTGTCAAAGAAGAGCCCTTGGCGTTGGTCATGTCGAGGGAAGAGATCTTGCCGGTGAGGCCGTTTGTGGGGGTCTGTTGGATGGACATGTTTGATATGTGGAGTGTGATGATGAAAAAATGGGAGGAAACGGCGCACTTATATAGTTTTCTGGTGTTCCGATGCGGCCATGTTTTGAGATGTGAAGCAAACGAGGGCACTACACGTGATGCGCGCGCGTCGCTTCGCGCCTGGAACGCGTACCCCAGGCGAATGTTGGAAATAGGGGGAAAAGAAAACTTTTTAGTAGATCATCTTTTTCTCCGAGCTTTTCTGATTATAGCAATGTAATTTTGTCCGCATTTGGCCCCCTGTGGCCCCAGTTTTATGGCCCCTTCGTTTCCCTCCTGGCGGCTGGCTCGCACCATCTGTTTACTTACAGGCCTAGGTAGGAATCTTGAGTGCCTCGCGCTACACGTATACTTCCAGGATTTGGTAAACAACACGGTCCACGTCTAGCAGGATTCTGCGGCGCCGGTTCGGTTTGTTTCATAACAGGGCAGAGTTTTCCAGTGGGGCTTGGGAGTGGCTATAAGATCTGTGTTTACCGGTTAGGGCACTTTGAGTGCAAATGGCAGGAGCACTTCTGTTTCAGACGCTGAGCGGCTTGTGACTAAGTACGACAAATAATGGTATTTGACTAGCGGGTTGCAGCTGCTTGCAGTGGGTGCAACGGGTGATTGATGGGTTTTTTGATAAATGATTCGTCAACCGTTGGCCCACGCAATTGACTAACCCATGTGACCCACCCATCAGACCACGGCAATTGTACGATCTCCGTACATTTTGTTAGCTCCATATTTCCGTTTTCCGTGAACCTGCTAAGTACAGTCTGCTGCTTCGATTTGTTATTTGGACGGTGTCTGCGAGGTTATGTAACCGTGTGGCGCTGTGCAAGAATCCGTGTGGAAGCTTGATTGGCTTGAGAAATCTTGCAAGGGCTGGAATGAGCAGTTCGATTGGTTAAGGAAGAGATCCATGTCAGTGATGGTCAAACTATTTCAGAAAATCATTAGTCTGTCTTGAGATCTCAAGCAACGGGACGCATAGCGGTTGATTTGGCATGGAATAAACTCTAGCCAACCCAATCTCAGTAATTGCCGAGGTCCATTTGGAGAAACGTCCAGATGAAGCTTGGATTTGAAAAAAAGCTCAGCTCAACCAAATCCAAAGTTAGCTCAACCGAAGCCAAACCAAAGTCGGAATCTAGCTCAAGTCAGGTTACTTGAATTGGCCTCAGGTTGTCTCCCGTCGCTAGACTTTGGATTGATTTGAACGTTTGCCACGCACTGAATAGAATACCCACTGACAGTGGCCACACCTAGACACTTTTGCTATTTATATGGGCTTTAAGCTCTTCCTTACAAGGATCGAATTAAAAGAGTTGCCTATTTTTATGGCCCACAGCCTGGTTACTCTCAAAGACCCACCGTCATTTGTCTTTCGTTTCTTTAAGACAATTGATCAATGCCCGTTCTAGAATTTGCTCAGATCATATCTACATTCAATTCACTCAAACAAAACTCTATGACTAACCGAAGAAATAAAACATGTACCACTGACGCACGTCAACTCACGAGCTTACCACTTTTCCCTCAAAATAGTTTTTCACGGCGTGCTTGTCGTCCATTGGCGTGGGCAAGTCGACAATGGGCTCAAGCGACCAGAGCACCTCATCTTGTGAACGAGGAGTTGGATCTCTGCTATTATACTCGAAAGCTCCACCCAACACATTGCTATCGTTGAGCTTGAGAGCAGGTGCTATTCCGCTGTTTTGGTTGGGTTGACTGGGTTGACTGGGTTGACTGGTTTGGTTGATAGCTGGGTCGTTCAACAGCAAATGCCCGATCTCGCCGCCGAACTGTTCTCCCAGAAAGCTCTGAGAAAGGCGAGAGCCCCCAGGAGGTGGACTGGCTACGCGGGAAACGCTGTGTGGGAAGGTAATTTTAGGGGATAACATTCCACCTAACTGGGAATCCAACTCGCTTGTGGGCAGCCCGCCCTCCATCGAATCGTAAAGATCGACAATATTGCCATAGCCCTTGTAGGGTCCATCAGCCTGCTTGCACAGCAAGTACTCTTTGAGGCAATTGCGCCATTCCAACTCTGTCCAATTCTGTAGACGGGCAGCATCGAAGTTGGCTTCAACTAAATCAAACGCCTCTTCGGTGGCCAAGTAGCCGTAGTGGGGCAACGAGGGCAAGCCGAATAGCATGGAGGCAGTGTGTTTCTTATCGCTGTTCAAACTTTTGGGGCGGCCGTACAACTTGAAGGCATCGATGATGTGAACAAAGTTTCTGATCATTATCTCGATTGCCAGGACACCTGGGTGTGGAATTGGCATCAAGTAGATGTAGTTAGTGCAGACGAACTTGTTCACACTCTGTTTTTTGTAGAAGTGGGAAGATGTGTTGCGAGGAGGCGAGCCTGGAGTGAGCTGCTCCTTGTTGTTTTTGGCTGGTTTGGGAGAATTCATGAAAAAGGAATGGGAAGAGTTCACCGAGGTACTTCTGGAGCGGTTGCCCTGTTGAAGAGGTGCTTGAGGCGCTGCAAGGGAACTGAGCGATGTATTGGAGCTCGCTCTGGAGCCAAGCTTGGAGCCCGAAGGCGTATTCCCCCCAGACAATGGGGTACCGGAGAACAAATGCTCATACTCCTTGTTGACAAAGACCTGGCCCTCCAACTTCATGATACCGTTATTATCGATCATGCGGTGATCCTCGGGGTAGACGTTATAGACAGCGTCGGCATCGTTGACGTACAAAATCAAGGTCTTCTTGTTGATCTTGTCGTTGGTGTAGATCTCCACACGGCCCTTCTTCTTGCCGTCGCCGGGGATGATGGCCATATACGTCTTGATCCACTTGGAAGATACTTGAGGCAAACGCAAGTCACACCACTCGAAACGAGCAAAGCGCTTCTTGTGGGCCAAAAGTGTGAAGATGTCCAGAAGCTCGGGTCCCTTCAAGGAGAGCATCACGGCGGTGAAGGCCTCATTCAAGGACGTCTGTTCGAATTTGGCCAAGTGCAACGCCGCGAGCCAATTGAGAAGATCCTGCTGGACGTCGAAACGGAGCACTTTTTGGTTGTTATCGAAGTCTTGCAAGATGGTCAAGTCGTACGAATACGAGGCGGCGTTGTTACCCACGATAACACTACAGTCCTGAATGTTGACGTATTTGGGGTTAGCGGAGCCGTCAATGTATAACGCCAATTCGGTACCTGTCAATGTGGCCTCCGCTGGGGCCCACCCGGAAGAACCGTGTTCCTGGAGCCACAATGATCCACTAATATAGGTACGCAAACGCTGAGCATTGATCAAATTCACCACAGGCAGCAATTCCGGAGGAAGTTCCGTCAGAATGGTTTTCATACGGCGGCGAAGCGACCGCAGGGGACGAATCATATCGGCATCGAGTGCCAGATTGGTGTTGCTGGACATAGAGAGCACTCTGGAGTGTCTCAAGTAGGAGGCTGGAGCAGGACGCTCAGAGGTCAGGCGCCGACTCACAGGGGAAGTTGGAGCGGAAACGAAACCGTTCCCGTTTCCCGGAGGCGTTGAGCTGCTCAGGTTGCTGATGTTTGTGGTGTTGAGCTTTGGCGGTCTTAACGGAGAGGCCGGATCCCGCGGAGAGCGGTGATCTTTAGTGAATTCCCTGGTCTGGCTCTCCTTGAGGAAATCTCTTCCGGATTTGGGGATATCCTGGGGTTTGGAGGAGGCGAAATCCTTGGTGGACTTTGGAGGAGGAGCAGGACGGCGCTTCGCAGAGGCCTTGTTTTCCTTCTTTTTGAAGAGGAACATGGCAGACAGTGGGCGGCAGAGAGGAGTGGGAAGAAAGCCTTTACCGGTTCAGCCTGACAGATAAGAGGAACAGACGGCAATGAAGTACCTCGAGCAAGATGCGATGGAATGTCTGGTATATGACGACACAGTGCTGAGCGTTGCCGGGCCACAATCTCAATGGGGCTTTCTGAGGGCTGTGGGTGTGCAGGACGGCGGTAAACCGTAGAGACTGCGATTCTCGGACCCCGCTCTTATTTTGGGTTTGGGAAGTTTTTTTGGAAATCTGGTGAGTGGGGCCGAATCCGCAAAGGCGGTTTTGGCGGGAAAGTCGAATATCTCAGCGATCCCGGTTTTCCCTGGCGAAATCAATGGGGTATCGGTATGGATTTGTCGTCGCGACCCGCAACTGTACGGCGCAGAGTGTAACCCATACGAGCAAGCCGGCGCTGGAAGAAAAGCAAGGTACAAGGGGAGAAGAGAAACAGCGTCATCTAAATTTAAGCGGGGTGCCGCCCCCACGAGAAGACGAGTTCTGGGCAATGGCTCTACTTCAGAACATTGAATTTCTTGTATCTTTTTATCTGGTCTTGGAAGCTGAGACTGGAAATCACCCAGGGGCCTGGGTCTAGGGTCTGCCAAGTCTGGGCATAAACGAGCCCACAGCCCCACCTCCAGGGACAATTTTTGTGATCTCAACCAGCGCCATAGCCTCGAGAGGAACTCCAGAGTTCGCTATATAAAACACTTTTCTTCTTCACCGCCTCGCCTGCCGGGCCACCTCCTGGCTAAGCCAAATGCTGTTCCAACGTGAATCTTGGTTGGCTGCGAAATTTCAACTGTTCTCGTGATCCGGCGGGTATACTGAGCCACTCCGCCGCTGGAGCCGGAAAGGTGCAGTTTGCTCTTGCTGGTTCAATAAAATGATCAGCTTTGCGGAGTTTCAGATCTGCCTTTGGAATGAAACTTCCGAAGCTTCCGTTTGTTTGTTGTTTATGCAACCTTTATCCAAGCAAGCAACAACAGCAACCGCGGTGACTCAAATTAGTGTCTTGCGCACAATCTGGGGAGCGTTTTGCAGCCAGTGTAAAGTTTGTTGGTTGGTCATGCCGTTGGAGAATAAATCGGCAGCTTTGGTGGTGGTGGATGTATGTTTTAGACTTTGGTAGTGCGCTCAGAGTTGCTTCTGGTAGGGCCTCTCTTATATTAGACTTGCAGTAGACAAGACCGTGGAGAGATCTCTGATTTGGAGAAGCTTTGTTCGGTTCCTATTTTATTTGTACTGGGCAGCTTTTTAATAGTGATGGTAGCTTTCTTGGTGGTGATATCAGCGTATGGCCTAAGTGAGTAGAAAGCCCCTTCAAGAGGTAGCTACTGGTAAATTGTGAATCGTCTTGAAATTGAGGAATCTATTGAGGTCTGGTTTGCGGTTTTGACCTACTCGAGAAAATCGAGTGGTTGTAGATTGTGTATTGACACTGAGGATCCGCTCTAAAGGGCTTTTAATGGCTTTTGAAATTGTCTCTTGATGGCCCCTGGACTTGTTTCTAGCTTGTTTATCTGCGTCAGGTGTTTTTTGAGAGATCTATGTAGAGCAAATAATCCTAGGCTTACGGTACTTTAAGCTATCTTGCACAATCCAGACTTTGTCAGTCATGAAGCATTAAACTAGTTGCATTGAAAGGCTCCGAACAACTGTTAATCGATGGTCACAACGAAATTCACCAGAAATGATTCCCCTTCATCACCCCTACAGCTGTTTTGTGTTTCCCGATACATCTTTTTGATCTACGCTGAATGAAAAGTCACTTTCTGGTCAGGGCGCCTTTAGCTTATGTTCAATTGAGTTTAGTCTGTTGGATACGGATTCTATAACATAAAATAGTGATGTTACAACTTCCCATAGAAGCAGCTTTAAAGCATGATATTCGACCTGTCGTTTCAACCTCAAAACAACCTGACCCATACCAGAAACTTCTACTGCTCACTGGGTCCCAATGTGTTTTGAACCACTGGAGGTACAATATGTCAGCACCTTCTTCTAACTAGCGGTGGATCTCAACTGAGTTGTTGACGGTCGATTGGGCTTTTCACAAGAGCCGCCTTCAATGGTGCTGCTATGCTTTGATTTCTTAAAATTACTCTTCAGCTACAAAAGAGATTCCCGGGTCAACAGGAAGACAACAACTACGTACTTAGCATGCCATCTCCAACGCAACTCTTTGTTCAAGACAGGGTTCAGATACCCTGTAGTTTCATCAAACAACTACAAGTCATTCCTTCATCTCTTGTTCAATCGCTATTGGGCACGAGTCTCCACACCTTAGTCTGTACTGGAAGCGAACCAAGCATTCTTCTGTTTCTAGATTACTACTCATCCTCGACTAAACGCTACCACAAGCCAGCTTCACCATTCTTGCTAAATTCAGCGAAGCCCCAAGAGCGCGAGTACCGTTATCGACAAACCCGGCAAATTATCGAAATTCGTCGTCCTTCATACTCACCCATGCTAAGCTGATCGTCCTCTACGATACACGGTCACGGCACCAAAGGGGCCGGTTCGACTCTTAAACATATCAAACAAAGAATTCAACGGCATTTCTTCAATCCATTGACTTTCATGACTTCCACAAATACGATAGTCCGCTTCGGCCTCAATTCTTTGACGAGTACCCCATTGACTGTCACACGTCTGTAGATCGTCCCACACGTCTGCCCTAAGTTGCTTCCACCATTGAACCTCAGCCAATGTCTAAGAGAACCATAAAATATTTGCTTCCACCCCTCATATTCTATTTTTCCCCTTTTTCATGTTCACTTCTCCCCATGACAGCCAGACTCAGCCTCATGAACAATGCATGCACGACAATGCGTTGGCCTATCATCCCCTTGCTTCGGTGCATGTCGTAGCATATAAAAGGGCAACATTCCGGGGTGCTGCTTTTAGGCATAAAATGGTCAACTACAAAACTTGGTTGAAGGAGATTGATAACAACACCAGATTCGGATCGCTTTCGATTCCCGGCACGCATAATTCTGCCGCGTGTCACACAGCATTGCCTTCTGTCCAATGTCAGGGAAAATCGGTTACTGAGCAATTGGAGCACGGTGTTCGTTTTTTGGACGTCAGACTCGGAAAGTACCCATTGAAATCTGGCGATGACGCCAATGACTTAACTGTTGTGCACAGCAAGTTCCCAGTCCGGATTCCATTCCCTAAGAAGTTCAGCGACACGTTGGAGGAGGTTGTCAAGTTCTTGGACAATAACAAGTCCGAGACGGTGATCCTCTCAATTAAGCAGGAGGGCACAGGCGAGTGGAACAACGACAAGGACGAGTTTGGCAATGTCTTCTGGGACAAGTACCTTCAGCCCAACAAGGACAAGTTTTACTTGGGCAGTGATATCCCCAAGGTGGGTGATGCCAGAGGAAAGATCGTCCTCTTCAGACGTTTTGGTGACAACAACCAGGACAGAAAGAGCCAATTCGGTTTTGACGCCCACACGTGGAAGTACAATTGCACGGAGGACGACCGTGGTGCCTTCTGCGTTCAGGACTTCTGTGAAATCGAAAAGCTGGACGACGTGCCCAAGAAGGTAGACTACGTCAAGAACTTGGCCAAGAAGGCAGTTGAGCACAACAAAACCAACAGTGACGGTAAGCTCTTTGTCAACTTCTGCTCAGGCGCCAATTTCTTTGACCACGACTGCTGGCCAGAGCAGGTGGCCAAGGCCATGGACGAACATAAGCTTCAGGACAGTTTTGGCAAGGGCAGCGGTGTCATTGTGTTGGACTATGTGGATGCCAACGACTGGAAGATGGCCCGTGAGTTGATTGACAAGAACTTTTAGGCGGCTGTCTATGCCATGTACGAATATGTATTCTCAAAAATTTACGCTGTATTTCCTAGTACGACTTGTACTGTTATTACTTTTGTTTAACTAGTAAAATGTCGAATCCCTTTGTTCCGTTCTTTAGATACCAATTGTAAGTTAGATGGGTTTCCTTGGTCCATAATCTGTGAACCCAGTCCAAGGCAAATCAGGATCTTGTAAAGTGCATCAAACCATGGATTACGTCAAATTACCCCGTTCAATTCTTCGACTCAACGGTCAAATTTCTACTGAGTTTGGTTTATTCCGTCTTCAAGACAATCAATGTTCTCTCAGGTGGATTCAGTGCATGGTCTGTAGAGGGCTTTGTGTTTCATGATGAACTAGGAATCAGTTTCTTCCAACATAACCAGCTCAATCACGAATTTTTACTGGACTTGAAATGGTCACATCTAAAAGATTTCCTAGAACTCTGTGCCAGTTAAAAGCCAATCTGGGGTAGTGCGATTTCGGTGGTGCGAGTTCAACATAAGTGGTCTAGTCTAACAAGCACTATGCTCCTTAGTTTGAGCCTAAGAAATGTCAAACTCATCAATATACAGACATTGCGGTGCCAATGGCCTAGGCGCTATTCTTCTTACGATGACTCAAAGCTACGACAGATAATTGAAACGTCTAACATGGGCATAGCTCAGAGACTCGAAGATGCCAAAAGACAGACAGCTGAGAAACCACAAAAACCTATGGCTGAAGAAACAAAGAAGGCAGAAACCGTGGTTGCAAGCGATCCATCACCACAGCCACTGCCAGAGCTCCCGATAGACATCAAAAACCTCCCATCCCAGAAAGAGAAGCTTAAAAGTGAGTTTTCCAAGAAGCTAGAGATACACATGGAAAACCTCCAGGAGACAATCTTTAAAGCCACCAGAGCCCTCAACGACGTCACGGGATACCTGGGTATAGAGAAGTTGAAAAAAGCTGTAGACAAGTTGGAGGAAGAACTCAAGAGCCAAAAAAAGGCTGTCAAGCTGAGCAAGTTGAGGTACCTGGAAGCAATACAAAAACGGTCGGATTCACAAAAAGAGATAAACGAGCTTTTGACAAGAAAGCACAATTGGAGCCCTGTGGATGTTGAACGGTTCACCGAGCTTTACCGCAATGATCACTCAAATCAGCAAGAAGAAGCCCTGGCCGAACAGCAATTGGCCGATGCTGAGCTGGCGGTTGACTCTGTCCAAAACAAGTTGACCCAGCTGATATTGACTAGGTATCACGAGGAGCAGATTTGGAGTGATAAGATCAGACAGGCTCTGACTTGGGGAACCTGGATCATTATGGGAGTCAACGTGCTTTTATTTGCGGTCGCTACGTTTCTTGTCGAGCCTTGGAAAAGGCGGCGGCTTGTTAATGCTTTTGATGCCCAGGCACAGCAAAAAATGGACTCCTTTGCTGAGGACATTAGGAGCTTGACTGGAGCCTCTTCGAAAGCAGCCCCCGAAATTCCGCCAAATACTGAAAAACCCGAAGGCAACTTTCATGTGATTAGCTTCTCGGGAATTTCGTCTTGGGCCCAGTTCAAGGCTTGGATTATGGCAAACTACGCCGCCATTAAATCCAGTCTGGCTTTCTCCCTAAACCACCAGGACTTTACCATATACTCTGGTATTGTGCTTGGCCTCGGCGCCATAGTTGGCAGCGCCATCACCGCTCTCCTTGCCTACAATAGATAGTCATTTGCGTATTCATTCATTTCACATCACTTCGTTACTTGTTCACCTGGCTGGAGCTCAGGTGCATCTCCTCTTCCGCCTTATTGGCCACGAAAACCTGCTCTCTCAGTTTGTAAACTTCCAACGCTTCCTGAGTTGCCAGGCCAACAGTCTCTAAAACCACCTCGTTGAGTTCCTCCATTTCCTCGTCAACCTGTGGGATCACCAAGTTGAGGACGAGCCCAACGAAACCTGTGATGGCAAAGCCAGTTTCCATCACTAACGTAATAGCATCAAAGAACCCCATCAACGACGTATTGTCGCCGCTATAAGTAAAGATGTTGTCGAACCACTCGGGCACCAAAACAGAGCCGATACCTGGAACCAAAGCTGCGGTCAAGACAAAACGATCTCTTCTAGTAAACTGGGTGGTGGAGATAATTTTAATACCCGAGACCGCCACCGAAGAAAACAAGAAGCATGTCATTCCGCCCAACACAGTGCTAGGAATGGACACAATAGCTGCAGCAAATTTGGCAAAGATGCCCATCACAACGAGGAAGAAAGCACACCAATATCCGACCTTTCTATTGGCACACTTTGTCACAGAAATAACACCGTTGTTCTGAGCAAATGTGGAAACAGGCGTCATAGTCATCAAACCAGCAATGACTGAATTGCACCCGTCTGCGAGGATTCCGCCTTGAATTCGAGATTCGTACATGTCGCCTTCAACCTCCAATCTGGAGACATCGCATGTCGCCGTGATATCACCAATTGCCTCCATAATAAGCACAATATAACCTGCGAAGAAGGGCAACACTGCGGGGCCATAAACCTCAAGCTTGAATGTGTGTACCCATGGGAAAGTGGCCACGGGAGCAGAGTTGATGTTCTCTGAAGAAAAGTAGCCACAGGCAGCAGCAACAATACATCCCACAAGCAATCCCATAATGACAGCACAGGATTTCATGATAGGCGAGCCAAAACGTTCAGAGAGAATAATGGTAGCGTAGACTAAAAAGCCTAAACCGAGGAACTGGGCCAGCCCCCATTCCAAAGGTTTAGCGGTTCCACACATCTCCCCCACACAGTTGGAGCCACCCATCCAGTTTTTGAATCCTGTTTCGACGAGATGGACACCAATAAGAAGCACCACAGGACCGGTGACTATAGGAGGGAACACTTTCTGGAGAACGTTGGATGGAGCAAAAGAGAGCAAAATCTCGAACAAGGCACAGACGGTGCCTGTGGCGATGATTCTGCCGTACCCATCAGGACAGGGTAATTTGGTATCTCCGTCCATGGGACAGAAACCATTCTTGTACATCAACGGCATGGCCTTGGTACAAATGGTGATAGTTGCAAAAGAAGTTCCCACCACGGAAAGCAAGCCTGTGCCGATGTAGTAAGGAGTCTTATAGATATGGAAACGAGTAATTTGGATGCACGAAAGAAGCCCAGCACAAATTAGCGATGTGGAAATAAGATATTCCTTAATCTCGTTACTCAAATTGGCAGCGACTGAAATCAACATGGGCGGTGTGATAACGCCTGCAAGCATCGCCAACGAGTGCTGAAAGCCCAAAATAGCTCCCAAGATTAAAGGCATACTCAGATTGAGACCGAAGAATGGCTGTGTCTTAGGCTGGCCCTTGGTGAAAGGCACGTCTGGAATAAAAAGATAGCCGTAGTCGTAGTCGCCCAAAAGGCCCTCACGAGTGGTCCATTTGCGCCAGAAGCGCTTTGCCAAAGTAGAATATTTCCCCATGATGGCCAGAAACCGAGGATCTCGCAGTTCTTAAATGGTTGCAAAATGCCCGCCAGCCTGCGTGGACCCTGTCGATACTGCAGATCCATAGATTCTGGAGACGAGGGGATCGGAGAAGCCCGGTGGAGGAGAAGAAGCACTAAAACGAGGAGCAGATGGGAAATGGGTACAAAGGGAGAAGACGTAGCGGGAGGAGAAGCTGGTGAAAAAAACGCTATTTAATCCCTGGAAGTCCATTTCCACTGGCTGTTTCGCAGCCCGTGTGTGGGTCATCTTCTTGAAAATCCCACCGATGAAGCAGCGCATATGGCACAAGATTTTCGACGTTTTTCCGATAAACTGCCGAAATGTCCCTTTGGCCCGTGGTGCCTCCTTCATGAATCATATGGCGCCAAAGGCCAATGACGTTGATGGACTCAATGAGATTGATCTTGACAGCCTGCATCTCCTCGTATCTACCACCATAAAGCCGTGTCACTCGACCCCACTAGAACGGCGTGCACCAAACAAGAACTACGCTTGAGATCGGAGACACTTGAGATCGGATATGTGTCTCCGTATTTTTCGATTTGCTCTGCTTGCTTCTATTTCTCGCTCTCCTCATAATTGCCAGATATCCTTCGATCTGCGTTTTTTAACTTCCGCCTCCTTCTGGATCGGCTCCGTTACACCGCCCTTCACCTGCCCAAATAGGCTACTACCGGTCTGATACCGCCACACCCATGACCACCCTTATCGGTTTTTTGAAACATGTCTTCTCAGCTTTCCCCTTAACGTTTCATAAAGCCCCTCTACATCCTCGGTCTACAGCCCCTCTGGGTTTCTCCGAATCGCGGAATGGCTCCGCTGATACCCCTCTGTCTTAACTATACGATTCGCCTATTTGAGCGAAACCAACTTGATGTCGAAGGTCAACTCGGAGTTGGCCGGGATGCCTGGCAACTTTTGCGATCCGTAAGCCATCTTAGGGGGAATCACCACTCTTCTTTCTCCACCCACGGCCATGCCCGCAACTCCAAGGTCAAAGCCCTTGATGCACTCTCCCTTGCCCAAGTTGAACACAAATGGCTTGCCGGAGGTGTTCTTGTCAAAAACTTTGCCGTTCTTCAACTTACCAATGTAGCGAATACCCACCTTGTTGCCGGACTTGGCGGCTGAACCACTGCCGGTCTTTCTGTCCTCGGTGATCACACCGCCCAACAACGTCTTGGTAGGGAACTTCTTTTCCTTTTTGTCCTCCTTGTCTGCGGTGACTTCCTTCTTCTCCTCCTTGGCCTTCTCCTTCTTCTCCTTCTTCAGAGGGGTGGGGCCCTGTTCCAATTCCTTGGTGAACTGCACCTTTTTGTCGTCCTTCTTCTTCTCCTTCTTGCTCTTCTTTGTTGGTTGGGGCTCTTCCTCAGCAGCACGCTTCTTGGATCCCTCTTCCTCCTCGACCAACTCCTCGATTTTGCCCTCCACATCGGACTCGTCCTCAAGAGCCTCGATGTCCAACAACTCATCCTCATCTGGGGTCAAGTTGTAGCCTTCTTCGTCAGAAAAGTCGTCCTCCGAGTCATAATCATCCTCCTCGTCGTCAGCTGGGTGCTCGACGTAGTTACCGCTGAGGTGGATAGGGTACGAACCAGTCACCACAAAGTGAACTTCCTCGCTAGGAGAGATGGTGAAGTCGATGGTCTGCTGGAACTGGACCTTGGGGGAAAGAGTACAGAGAACGAACTCCTCGACCTCATCGTCAAGGTCATCTTCGTCGTCCTCGTCGTCCTCTTCATCGTCCTCTTCCTCCTCCTCTTCCTTCTGCTGCTTCTTCAGCTTCTTCTCCTTCTTGGAATTCTTTGGCTCTTCCTCTTCCTCGCTGTCCAATTCGTCTTCCTCGTCGTCCTCGTCTTCGCTGTCGATGTCGAAAGCATCGTCGCCAAAAGGCACAGCTCTTTTCAAGACTCTCAAAGTAGAAGGCTCCGACTTGTCATCCACAGACTCAGGGTCCACGGCAGCCATGGTGATTCTGACAGTGACAGGGAACTCCTCCTGCAAAGCAGGTTGGGGGTTGAATGGCTCAAGGGCCAAGTTGTATGTGCTGATTGGAAGTAAAGAAGCCATTATGGTGGTGGTACAAAGAGGATCCTGAGATGCGATGAGCTAAAAAGTCTGCACAGTGAGACACCCATAACTAGGGTCCAATAGAGAACAGCTGTAGAAAGGTCGCTAGAATTTCAAAAGGTTACACGCTCCCGTCCTCTTTTCATTACAAATCAGCTCTTTCATTTACTGTATTAAATATACAAAGTGAGAAGCTTAGAACTTCAACAAGTGAGGCTTGTCACCACTCTTCAAGGAGAAGGAGGAGGCCAAGTACTGTTTCAACAATGGGGTTTTCTTAATCTCAGACAACAAGGCAGAGTCGACAGTCTTCTGGTCGGCAACCTTCTCGGCCTTGATCTCTTTCTTTGGTTGTTCTTCGTTGAAGAAGTCAGCCTCGGACTTCTCGCCCTTTGGCGTCTTCTCTTTGGCGAAGTAAGCGACGTTGTACTTAGAAACGTCGACGGAAGTCACGTCGACCTTGGTGGAGGTGGCAATGACGTAACGAGAGTTGACTCTTCTCAATGGCACACCGTTCACCTTGAATGGACCGGTCACCAACAAGGTGTTGTCCTCCAAGTGCTTCAAGTACACAACTCTCTTACCTCTGAATCTACCAGCAAGGAGAATCAAGACGGTACCAGGAGTGATAGAGGCACGCAACTTGTGAGGACGCTGGGTCTTTCTGGCGATCTTCTGAGTCTGTTTGTTAGTATGGTTTTGTGGAATAGACAGAGCGGATAAGCAGGCCGATTTGCGTTGCCTTTACGTTCGAGGATTGGAACTTGGGGATTGTTTTCATGGATTCGATGTTCGATGGACTTGGCTTCATGGTTGGCATTTGCATTGGACGGGACTTATCCACAAACGTTTAACGAATCAAATTTGGCTTCTCTGCTTTTGGTTGCTCTGTTCTCTCTTCATTTCTTGGATATTCAACATACGGTCTGGCTCATTATGTCTGGTTCAGATAGAATGAATTAGTCTACGACCTTTTTTTTTTCTTAACCAAGGTAGGGTCGCAAAATTTCTCACGTTTTTTTTCGGTGTGAGTGTGCAGATAGACGCTCTACCGTCTGCTCACAGGTGCACGGGTCCTGGTCTCCTAGAGGACAGTCACACAAGGTCACGTGTGTTACCAACCATTCCACCATTCCATTATCAAAGGTGATGATCAAACGGGAATTCATCTGCATTAATTTTGTGCTGTTCTCCTGGAGGCCCTTTTCTAGAGATTGTGTGGAATTTTAAACGGATTTGATAGTTCGTTTGTGTTGATTGTAAATCCACCTCGAAGCAAGGGCCCACCATAGTAGCGAGGTAGCACTAAATGGCAAGTCCGGGAGCATTATCCACCACTAAAGCCACTACATTTAACTCGTAATAATCATATTGGTACAGTACATTTAAAAACTTAGACTAAATTAGTTTGGAGAAAAATAGGACAAAAACACATTCAACTGACCCTCACCAACCTGAAGTGAGAAAGTATCGTTTTCATTCAAGTGTTGTGAGAGAGCAACTTCAGCGCTTCCAATAATTTGGCTTCTTCCAAATGTCTTGTGCTCCCTCACGATGAAAGAAAGGGTACCCTCGGGCGGAGACCTGAACGGGAAGGTCTCATTCCACGTGTATTGGCCCAGGTGTGACTTGGCTCCTCTCGTCTTGTAAATGTCCTTAGTCCTTGCTGGAGTAGTCAAATTGACCTTAATGTCCAACGCAGAAACGCCAAAACCGGACGCAGACACGATGTTCACTCTGCCTGGAATACCGTTGGGCCCTCCAAATGAAGAGTTCATCGTGCTGATATCAGTAGCTTCACTGCCGCTTCTCTTGTGATGACTCTCAAACTCACCAGGGGCCTGTGGAGGAGGCAAGAGATCACGGTCGACATTAGGAACTGCACCCTCGATGATAGAAGGTGGCTTGTTGGCATTGACCTGGTCGTCAGCGGAAGGTGCGGTCTGCTTGTTCTTCTCATCCTTGTTCTTCTCCTCCTCCTCCTGTCTCTCGGCTTCATTGGAAGCATTAGAGATCTCGCCTCCAAGCAAGCTGTGCTCATTATCCTCTTCCCGTTCACTTGAGGCGCTGAGCTCGCTAGGTGCTCCACGTTCACTACGGGTGCCACGTTCGCTATGAGAAGGACGCAAACTGTCTGAACCACTATCACGAGCGCTGTCTGGAAGCTCGCCGCTCTTCTTCTTGCTCTTGCCAAAGCTCTTAAGGAAGCTACCGCCCTTGCTGAGGTTGTCTGACACAAGGCCGACACCACTGCCCACTGTGTTGGTAGCAACACCGGCCACACCACCGACAAGCTTCAATGGAACACCCTTGACATCACTCATGTCAATTGGGAAGCCAGAACTTGCACTAAGAGGTGGTCTCACGTATTGCGGCTTGAAAGTCGCTCTCAAAGTCATGATGCCCTGAGTGTCAAGCTTAACTTTGAATTGTGTGGATTCATTGGGGATAATGGAAGCAATGTCGATCACTGCCAAACCCAATAATTCATCATCGTTGGTCAAATCCCAATCATAGACCTCTAATACAAGAGGCTGTCTCGATCTCGAAAGCATGGGGAACTCGAAGGCTTCATTCCAGATTGGGTCCAATGTTCTTCTCTTCTTGTCAGTCCTGAAGATTTCCACACCTTCTAACTTGACAACGCACAATGGGTCAGATTTCCCGTTACTGTCAACGGACTTCAACCCCTCGGCACTCAAAATGTCGAGCTTGACGTGACCAACATCCAAAACAGTATCCAATGGATCCAACTTAACAGGAGATGGGATAAATTCTGTACGGATCTTCAAGGAATTCTTCTCATCAATTTTGACGGTGAAAGGCTTCTCGTTGGCATTCTTGAAAAGCTCAATTGTGTCAAAAATCTTTTCAGCCACGATATCCTTCTTTTCTTCAACGAAAAACTTTCTGGCAATTCTGAAGATTGTAAGAGAGTTTGGTAAGTCTCTGATGAACGCCTCAACATCCAAGGGAGATTCCAAGGTTTTTCCGTCGCATCTGTTACTGACACTCGAGGAAAAGGCGTGGTCGTCAAACAAAGTGTGAACCAAACAGTCCGATTCCTTGAACTTACCTTCCAAGATATGAAGCATCAAAACACCAGTTCTGTACTTGACTGCCTTTTCCAAGGGCAAGTGAATCTTCTCGGGCTCTGAGAGTTTGTCATCCTGCAACTCCACCCACTCATATTGTTCGGGGTTTTCCTTGTACTTTCTCTCGTTCTCCTCCGCTTCCAATCTCTCTTCCTCTTCCTTCTTCCTCTTCACTTCCAAATACTCGTCCATGTTCTCCAATTGCGAGATAGTGTAAACAGGCAATGTTGGTACGAAAGAAACGGAATAGAACAAAGTACCATGCGAGTCATCTCCGTATAACACTGGCTGTTCGATGATCTCTTCAGCGCCATCGTAAGCAAGGAAATAGCCCTGCTCGTTCTTTTTCAAGAAGTCGCTGACAGTAACAGCACAAGAGCCCAAAGGTCTGTCCTTTCCCTCATTCTCTGCATCAAAAATCTCAAGCAAGATGTGCTGATGAGCGTTTGCAACAGGGAGGAAGAAAACAGTGTCCCAGTAAGGGTTCTTGCTGTTGGCAATTGTGGCGGTTTTACCCTTAGGCTTACCGTTCTGTGAGATTCTGATGTAAGGGTCAACCTCGCCAACCTCTTCGAGATTGACCAAGTCCTTGGCGTTTCTGATTTGTAATCTGAGACCACCAATGGCAGGCTGGTCGAATTGTCGGATACTATCGTCGCCCAATGGCAAAGCCGACCACTTGACGCCAATCTTGAATTTGGTTACTGGACCACCGGGTCTAATAGGAGTGGAACTGATCCACAGCTGACCTCTTGAAGACTCAAAAATTAAGTCTTGTAAGTTGGTGTCTAGTCTAGCAACAATTTGGTCCTCGATGGAATCCTTCACCATAATCTGAACACGAGTCTGAGATTGCTGTGTGACAAGCGTTTCGAATGTAAGGCCCCATGAAGGCTCATTGATCTGTCTCAATTTTCTGGTGGTCCTGATGTGCTTTTCATTGAAGTACACCTCAGCGTAAGGATTCAACAAACCAACGACAGACTTCGAGATATCCAAGTTGGTAGCACCCTGAAGGGAAAACTTCAAGATACCAAGCTCTTTGTCGATGTTTTCCTCCTTGGAACCGTCCTCGAAAGTAAACTTTTCCAATGTCTTGTTCCACTTGAGGTCAAAGTTGATCTTACCGACTATCCTGCCACCATCGATAAGGTTCTGTGTCTGGTTTTTGAGATCAGGCTCTTGCAACAAGTCACCCAAATTGAAGTCGAGTCTTCCGATAGAAATATCTTCGTCTTTTCCAGGGGCGTAGGATGAAACGCTGAATGTCAACAAGTTGCCCTCCAAGCTGTTCACGAGCAAATGGAACGACTCCAAGTACACAGCGTTCCGAGTGTTCTTCTTAGTTTTAGTGCACTCATCTATCTCTGGGCCGCCAGACAAAGACATCTTTACATAAGGGTGGCATTCCTTATCGTGGAGCTCCTGACACTTGATGTCGTAGACCCGCTTGATGTTTACCGTAAGCAAACCAATGGAGTCGTTCGACTGCTGTGACATGATCTCTTCGACATCAATGTCAAGCGAGTTGGGAGCGTACAACATGGGACGCATGGTGGAGTGGATCATACTGTTAACAAAGGTGGACAAGCCAGGAATGAAGGACATGATGTCAAGACCCAAAGTATCACCGCCCACAGGCTTCAAGGCGTAGTCGATGGTAGGAGGCTCAAGGAATTGCACGGACACGATCTTGACGTGAGGGAAGTTGTCAGTTAACATCAATCTGATCTTCATTCTGCCAGTGAAGGACATGTCCTCGACCAAGATGGGGAGGGACTTCGTGATGAAGGCCTTACCAACTGTCACACCCAAGGCGACCTTGGGGTTAATTTTCTTCTTGATCTCGTTTTTGGTCATGTCGTCGGTGTCGTTGGGAGCAAAGGAGAAGGCCCAGTCCATTTCAATGTGGTCTTTGCCCTTTCTGGTGTACGACTTGATGGCGTCAACACGAGGGGCCTTGGAGCCCAAGGTGAATTCATCCAAGGAAACCGCCTCAATTCCAAAACCCGGAGCCTGGTCCTTTAATACCTCATTGGCCTGGTACAAGACCATCTCCGACAAGGCGGGCATGTAGATGACCCAAAACTTAGCCAAAAAGGAGTTCATCCACTCCATGGTCTCCACCTCGTTTTCCAACCGGTTACGAGCGTCCACTCTGGCCATGTCGTCCCGGATGTTTCTGTTGAAACGGCGAAACTCGGCCCTGTAAACAGAGGCAGCACCCAAGAGAACTACGCCCAACATCAAGATGCTGAATCCGAAGCGGGCAAAGAACCACGAGAAAAACGAGATTCCCAAAATCATCACCGAATTGTAGTACCAGTCGTTGTACAAATGGTCCATCACATACAGCTCCACGGCCTTGACGGTCTGGAGCGAATGCAACTTGTCTTCCGACGAGTCCTGGGTGCCCCAGCCACCAATCTTTCGCCATGGAAAAGCGGGTTTTCCGCCCAGTTTCAGTTGATCCTTGGGCTTGTCCTCCTTTTCCTCGTCAGGGGCACTGCCGTCGTAGGGGCCATTGACCTCTGTTTGGTTGGCCCGAGCCTGTTTGTTCTTCTCATCGACCGAGGCTGGATCTCCAGCGTAGGAGTGGGGGCCTTTCGACGGCGAAGGCGACTTCGACTTACTCCTGTTCGTCAGCAATTTTGGCAACCCAATTGGCATGGAAAGAAACAAGTATGTACTTGCGACATGAGAATCCGGAATGCTGCATAAGAACCAACAGGCAAGGAAGGTGAAGTCTCAGCCGCAGCTGGCAACAGAGTGCACGCCGTCTCTGCCGCGGCACAACCTTCGATTGCGTCAACAAGGGGTAGTGCTGAGGCAAAGTAGGACAAAGAAGGCGAAGCATAAAGAGCTTCAGAGACTCACTTTGAACGCTTTGGTAGAGGTTACACGAAAAAATCTCCAGGCCTCTATCGCCGTGGTGCGTAGCAAGCAACCGCGATTGGCGCCAGTGTCAGCGCGGTGTCAAGGCGCAGTATAGAACCACTCGTGCCGTCAGGGGGCTTAAGAGATAGCAAGTAACGGTGGAGTCAGCTAGGCTCTATCAGTAATTTGCAATGGACTTTTGTTTGTAGGGGAGTTGCTCTCGGTGGCTGATTGTTCCATTGTGTATCGGGCCAATAGCGCGGGACCTGTGAATATGGCTGCAAACGGAATGTGATCGACTTTTGATCAGCTGGACGGGGGGTGTTAGGATTGAGATTGGGTGAGTAGGTATTTGGGTTTCGTGATAATTGTTTGCGACGCCAATTGAGGTGTGGTCAGTTCAAAGTGCCAGTCTTCGATTCAGAGTACCAATTGAGTGATTATCGAAGACAATGCCGTTTTGTACACAATCCAATGGGGAACTTCAATGGCCAAAGCGAGACTGCGCAGTGTGTTATACCAGATTATGAACAGTTCACAAAGCGCCAAAGACGCCTTTGTGTTCCTCGTTTAAGCTTATTTGTCCACCCAGACGTAGGGCTGAAAGGCCAAAAAGAAATGGATGTTTTTTCAATCCTCAGCCACAATGCCATGGGCCGAGACGCTGCTATGCTCCTATCTCGCAATCCTAAGCCCAGCCTGGAATTTGGATCCTGGAAAGTGGCCCCAAATTCAATTCGTCTGGTTTAGATCTTCAATCTCCTTGCGTATCTACAAATCGAGTTTTCAACTTGTGTTTGGTCAAATCCTGTCATAGATTCTCTCACTTCCTTATCTCGCTGCGTATTGCTGTCTCAGAGTTAGTACTTGCTGCATACATCAACCGCTGTACTGCAATGTAGTTATTTGATGGAGACTAGTGTTTTAGAGGCAATTAGTCATACGTCATTCGGAAAAGACTCACTGAATTCCGTGACATAGGGGACCCGTTAGGTCGAGCTTTCAGAAGTAATCTCCTGTGGAATCTCTGGTGGCTAATCCGACAACAAGGCTACTCCCTATACCTCCTTGAAAATTGAGAGGCTTTGAATTTTTTAAATTGTATATTCCTGGATTCAGGAGCCTGAAGGCTGCAGTGAGTCTAAAAGTCTCTATTCTTCGTTTTCGGTACTCCGCTTTCTTTGTTTTCTCGAATTCTCACCTTAGTTTGTCAATAATTGGCTGCGAAGCAAGATTGCAGAGGAAGTGAAAAGAGCGAACCTCGAGATTAAATAGTATTTAGTTGATAAAGACGTGACTTTTTACATAATTGGGAAACTGGGGAAGGGAGAGATGAATCAAAGACAGAGGGGACCACCGTTTCGAGCGAGGTCGAGATAATGTCCTTCGTGGGTTAAGGCATTGGCTTCTGAGAAACAAGATCGATAGGTAACAGCTTTTAGAAAAAAGGTGGGGGAAGAGACTTAAACGCTCTTTGATTAACTAGTAGCCTTTGAAGTCGATATTCTAGCTGACATCCGTGACACTGACGACACTGACGACACTGACGACACTGATGACACTGATGACACTTGCCCAAGCAAGGTACTTTCACAAAAGGCACCAATTAGTGAGATTGGGTGATGATACGCTTTAATTCTGATAATTAAATCATCTAAAGCAAAGAAGATGAATCCAGTGAATTTTTTTTTGGTTGAAACTTTGTAGGTCATCCATCCACAAGGCGGTGATCTGATCAATACTGGCAACTGATGATCTTCATTTTAGCTCCTTTGCTACGAAAATTATAAGAGTTTCTTAGCATAGTTCCTAATACAAGACATAAAACGGGTGGAATTACAATCAGAGATTCACAACAGGGAGACTCTGGTTCTACCTTCGACTCTTGGTGTACAGTTGTGACTGCCTATTAAGCTTCCACACCATTCCCCAGCCTTCGATGGGGTTTTCATCAGCCAAATCGATCAAAAAGACTCTATCACAAATCTGGTGAATTGAATTATTTTATCAACTTCACAGCCGGAAAGTCCCATAGAACGCTCTATGCTGGCTTAGATCGCTCCCTTCCTAGGCATGAAAAGTTTGCGATCGCATCATCTCCGTCTACAATGTTATCTTCGAATGTATGTATTAAACAGTAATCTTGCGATTAGACAGACTCCAAGACGACGTCCTTGAAACCAGAAGAGACCTTCTTTCCCTTGTCGTCGGTAGAACCCTCACCGTGCAAGGCCAACAAAGAGCCCAAGTCGAACTTTGGCTGCTTCAACAACTTGACCTTTCTGATGTGGATGTTTTGCAAAGGCAAGATGGACTGGGTAGACTTCTCAATCTCACGGCCAATAACCTCTGGGATCAACTTAGCGGTGAGCTGGGACAAGGTCACGTTAGCAACCTCTCTCTGCATGATCTCAATCATCTTCTTTCTCACCTCTCTCAACTTAGAAGTCTGAGCGTAGGTGGTCTTTCTCACCTGGTTAGGCTGTCTCTTGGTGAAGGCAATGGCGAAGATTCTCAAAACGTGGTCGTCAGCGGTCTTGACGGTAACGTTGGCCTCAACCAAAGATTGCCACTTTCTGACCAAAGATCTCAACTTGTCGGAGGTGAAGTCCATGCCGTGGAAGTTGGTCAACAAGTTCTTACCCTGAACCTCGTCGACTCTCAACTTGATCTTTCTGTAGGCGTGGTCCTCGGAACCCTGCAAGTCAGCAAGGCAGACCTCGAACACACGGCCCTTCAAGCCGTCAGCGGCGTTCTTCAAACCGGTAGACTTGTTGATCAAGGTCTTACCGACGTCTCTTCTCTCGAAAGTGGAAGGGGCCTTGATGTCAAACCACTCCTTCTTGGCGAAGGGGTCAACAGCCTTCTTCTTCATGCCTTTCTTACCCTTGGACAATCTCTTGTTCTTACCAACAGCCATATTTGTCTAGTTAAAAAAGATGGAGTTCTTTCTGGAAGAGACCTATATTATCTTTTTTCAGGAAATTTTTTTCTACAGTGCGAAGCCTGAGCAGCATTTTGGCCTGCAGAAAAGGGCTAAAGCACCCATACCGCTGGCACCTGAGTGCTAGACGCAGGTCATGTGCGAGGGCTCTAGCCCTAGAAGTTGAATGGCCCCATCACCTAGCCTTCTCGATTAAATGTTTTGGCTCGTAACAGAAAAGGAGATTTTGGAGAGTGTAGGAAGAATGAAACCGGTAATTCGGATGTGCTTTTTATCGAAAGGTTCACCAACTTGTGATGTTATTTCGCAGCGAAAAAGGATGGACTATGCTAGAGCACCAGTTGTGAGTTCCATCTGTTTTAAGGTTGCGGCCGTAGCCCAGATTCAAGATCAATTATTTGATTCCAGAAAGAGAGCATCGCTTCAATGTAACTACTTTCAGACAAATCTAGTATCCCAATATAGTGCCTCGTTCATTTGTGACTGAGTAGTGAAGGTCACGGATTTCGGATCACTGAAGTGTAGGGTATTTAATAAGAAAGCTCGAGAGTACTTCTCACTTTCTTGTGAATTTGAACATTCGAGTAATACTATTAGTATCGGAGAAGCCAGCTCCGAAGCAATGGATATTTTAGAATATTTCGCACCCAGAGTCAGCACAGAACGCCAGACATAGAAAGGTCAAATACGGGCAAAACCGAGGCTATTTCGTTAATAAGACGATAGCTCTCAAAAAAAAAAAAAAAAAAAAAAAAGGATTTGTCTAGAAACACACAACGTTAAGTTAGTACTATTTTTACTCTGTATTACTATTCGAGGTACGCAATTGTGTTCTTTGAAATAAATGAGAATAGACTTGGATAACCCTTTTGGAAACTTTCAATCTCAATTCCAATCATTGAATATACAAAAGAAAATAATTTCTCCCCTACAAACCCAGTTTCGGTATTCCCAGGACGAATGCACGTGACTACATACGCGTGAGCTACACACAAAACATAAACACACTATCTTGAAACACTACGGCACCATGGAATCCCCGGAAAGCCAAAGCAACCAGTATGTACAATTCAGACAACTTTCAAATTGATACTAATATCCAGGGTGGCGCTAAAGATAGGCCTAATTGGCGACTCCCAAATCGGGAAAACCTCCCTTATGGTGAAATATGTCGAAGGGAGCTTTGACGAGGACTATATTCAGACTTTGGGAGTCAACTTCATGGATAAAAAGATCCAAATACGAAACACAAACATCACTTTTCTGATATGGGATCTCGGTGGACAGAAAGAGTTCATCAATATGCTACCCTTGGTCTCCAACGACGCGGTGGCCATCTTATTTATGTTCGATCTCACCAGGAAATCGACTCTTAACTCAATCAAGGAATGGTACAGGCAGGTCCGTGGGTTCAACAAAACCGCCATTCCGTTTTTGATTGGAACGAAGTACGACGAGTTCATCGATTTGCTGCCCCAAGATCAAACAGAAATCACCAATCAGGCCAAAAAGTTTGGCAAGGCTATGCGCCTGCCCGTCATATTCTGCTCCACAAGCCACTCAATCAACATCCAGAAGATTTTTAAGATCATTTTGTCGAAGGCCTTTGATTTAAAGCTCAATATCGAGGAGATAGTCAACATAGGCGAACCAATCTTGTTGTACAAGAAAGATGGCGCCAATTCTTAGAATCCAGCATCTCGAAGACTGCAAATGTTGCCATTTCACACGCGGCTTTGTGGCCAAATTGCATTTCTAGTGTGCCACTTTTGCTGGAGCACACTCCAAGAATGGTTTTCACGGCAAGCGCCGAGATTTCATCATATTAATATCTAGCAACCTGCTACGTACATCTCATGCTATTTAACGAAAGATCGATTGTAGACTTTACTTTTGTTCTGTACGCTTTAGCGTGCCTCAACTGAACCAAGAAAGGACCACGGTTCACTCTTCCCCTGCTGTGTTGTCAGTGTTTCCCAATCACAGATGATTTCCCAAAAGCTCTTCAAAAAAATTGTAGATCAATTAACCGATTTAAATTTTTTTTGTCGGTTCATCAACCATGGCATCTTATCGTTCTTGATACTGGAGTGCATAATGCACCACATCTACATCAACGTTCTCTTTCCGATTATACTAAATGGCCAAACGACAAAAGGATTTGGGAGACTGGAAGATCATTCTTGAAGAACCAGAGGAAGATTCCAGTAGCACTCCCGCTACGCCCTCGCGTCGATCGCGTCGAAGAGCTCAATCTACCGAACCTAATAACGTGAAGCTTCAAAGAGAAGAAGACGATTTGATCATCCAGGCGGGCGACTGTCTTATGATCTCTGAGGATCGCCAGTCATTGTACATAATCACCAGCATCCAGCTTGGTCTTAAGTCGTTTGTGGAGATTTGGGCTGCTCGCTTTCTAATGAGAGATCAGATCGCTGAAGAGGCTCTTGAGGGCATAGCTGTTGTGAAAAATGAGATATTTATCACCCCAGAGATTACATCGTTGAAGGTTCGGGATATTGTGCAAAAACTTCAGGTGGTCAACCTCTCAGCTTTTGAAGAAATCGTTCTAGATGACTCCAATGCTGCTCAGCTATATCTTTGCAGAAGAGCCAGCAACGCCCAGGGAGAAAAGCTTTCGAATGAGTTTGACTTCAACGAATTGAGAGATTTAGTGGTGAAAAATCACGCAAGTGCCATCCGCTTCATTTCTGAAAACACACTGCTTATCATCTCGCCAAAGAAGAGAAAACTTGCAACATCAACGCTCACAGAGAGGCTCATAGACTCAGAATCCCCTCGTCTTCGAAAGTACACAGAGTCGTCGTCAGATTCCGACTCCGACGATTTTGTGAAGCAAGAGAGCGAAGATGAGGACATTGAGAGCCTGGAACTGGACAGAGAGGCACCAACAAGCACAGAAACAAAACCAGTCAAGAAACGAAAGATGTATACTATGAGAAAAGAGTCATCGGAGTCCCCCAAACGGCGTGCCCCTGCTTCCCGAGGCAACGAGAGGTCTTCCTTGCAGAGTGTTCTCTCCCCATTGAAAAAGGGTTTCAAGGTCAAAACAGGAACCTCTATTGGAAGTTTACCGTCGCTTAGCCGACAAGATTCGGCTCTGATGGTGAATACCGTCGATACAACGTCTGAGGCTTTCAAAGAGCTCAAGAAGAGACTTCACACCTCAGCCACCATCACCTCTCTTCCTTGCAGAGAAGATGAATGGGTTGCATTGTACACGGATCTTGAGAGCGCAATTCTGGCTCAAACAGGAAGCTGCTTGTATGTGAGCGGTACTCCTGGTGTGGGCAAAACCGCTACCATCAAAGAGGTCATTAGATCTCTTAAGCTCCTGGCCGCTGAACATGCGTTGAATGACTTCGATTTTTTGGACATTAATTGCCTTAAGCTTCTATCCCCAGAGTCGGCCTACGAAATACTTTGGGAATTTGTTAGTGGTATCAAGGTGACACCAGCAAACGCGGCTCTACTTTTGGATGATCATTTCAAAAAGAGTGATGCCGAGGAACCACGAAAGCCCTTGGTTGTGCTTCTAGATGAGCTTGATCAGATAGTCACAAAAACGCAATCGGTGATGTACAACTTCTTCAATTGGCCCACGTACGCCAACTCCAAACTCATCATCATCGCCGTCGCAAACACCATGGACTTACCAGAGCGAGTCCTTACAAATAAAATATCTTCGAGATTGGGTCTTCGAAGAATTCAGTTTGTGGGCTACACTTATGATCAGTTGACAACAATCATCGCCCAAAGACTTAATCACCTTAGTCAGGAGCACCACAGGAAGGTCAATGTGAGCGAAGATGCTGTCGGTTTTGCATCTAGAAAAGTTGCTAGCGTCAGTGGTGATGCCAGGAGGGCTTTGACAATTTGTCGGAGAGCAGTCGAAATTGCAGAGCAAGAGTTTTTGGAACTTGAGGCTGATTTGGATAAACCCGAGTCAGAACAGGCGTTCACGATCAAGATCGGTCACATTTCCAAAGCGATCAATGAGACAGTCAACTCTCCCATTGCCCAACTTCTTAATCTGCTTTCTTTTGAATCGAAGCTCATTCTTGTTGGCATTGTTCTCAGAATGCGCAGATCGGGTCTAGCAGAAAATACCCTTGGTGATGTCATGGACGAGATGAAGAATTCTCTCGAATTGCTCACGTCCAAGGAAAACTCCAATCCTTTCAACAAAATAGAGTCACAGGACTCGTTTGCTGATTTTTGCTACGGAAACCCACGAAATATTCGTGTCTATGAGATGGCTCGTTTGGTAAACCAAATGGAAGAGCTTGGAATCATCGGGCAGCAAAACCTTCGTAGTGAGCGGTATAGACTAATTCAGCTCAACATCTCCGAAGACGAAGTTTTAGCTGCCCTTCAAAAAGACCAGGCGATTTTGCCCATGTTATAGAAGACTCCAGGCATACCAAGATGCACGGGTCTTTACACTATCAAGACTTTGCGGATTCGATGATCATCACCAAAGACAACTTCCATTATGAGCATGTACGCCATTGATCCTACGGATTTTGTCCGTGCCGAGGATGATAGAACATCTCTCAGATTTGATGACCCACAGCAACAAGGAAAGTTCGAGCTTGGGGTCTGCATGGCGGTATACAAGTGGGATGAGTTGAATACTGCTGTTGAAAATTCGTGGGGAGGTCCAAATAGTGCTGAAAAGAGAGACTGGCTCTCTGGAGTGGTCATTGACCTTTTTGAAGAGAAGGCTGTTGACAACATTTTGATCGAGGAGACCTTGCTTTTCGCCATGGTCGATGAGTTTGACACTGAGATTGACAATGACTCCGCCCTTGAGATCGCTGCTCTCATATTGAGACTATATAAGGAGTGTTCTGCTAAAAAGTACACTTCCGTGGACGATCTTTACGAGAAGTACCAACAAAAGTCCACCGCTTCGTCCAAGAGAAAGGATATTAAGATAGAGACTGATCCTAACAATCCAAGCTCCGATGAGGAAGACGTTGATGCTGACGAAGAGGTTCCACACTTGGTCGAGCGCATAGAAGAAACTCATATCGAAGAGCCAAAGGGCCCTGTCGTTGACGACGATGGTTTCGAGCTCGTGCAGAAGAAAGGCCGTAGACGCTAATAATGGGTTATAAAAATAGATTCGGTTAGGCAGTAAGTTACATGCTAATAGAATTCCTCGGAGTGTTGGATCTCGTCCTGTTGAGGGTGTTGAGGGAATGCAAGGAGCTCACAGAGTTTCTTGTGTGGAGCTTGGGACGATCCGGGTCTTCATGAGGAACGGACGAGATGCTGACGATACTGCCTCTGCTGCTGTTTCTAAAATCACCGAGTTTCTTAACGAGCGAGTTGGTGAGATCCCCCACACTGTTATTGCTGCCTGTGCTGTACTTGAGTCCAAATGGGTTGTACACTTTATCGGCGTCGTCATCGACCTTGAAGAGCTTCACATTTGTATGAGCCCATGGGTTGATGCCATTTGTATTGATCTCAACAAAACGAGTCAACTCCTCCTCCTTGGGGTCTTCTCGAGCATTGTTCCAAGAGAGACCAGACCAGCTGGAAGCAATCTTCCCAAGCAGCGCAATGGAAGAGGAGATGTTCTTCATCAAGGTGTTGTTTGTGCCCACGAAGAGTTTGATATTGTCTGCAGCCTTGTAGTTGTTGCTGTTGATAATGGACAAGTACCAGCCAAGAGCCTTGTGGTTCCAGCAAAAGGCAAGTTTATCTATAGGAGTGTCCGGAAGGAAGTCGTGATTTATGTCCTTCCTGTTCAGGTTGATAATCGACTCAAAATTGGAGTTCTCGATTTGCTTGACAATGAAGAAGTTATCGAAGTTACACTCATCGCGTTTCGACCAAACATCCTTCAATGCTGCTTTCAAATTGGGTATGAGTATTGTGATGATGATTCTAAGAGCATCGTCTCCTCCCCACGAGCGACTCAATGGTGCTTCTACAGGAAGCTTATCCTTGAACTTTTGTGACATACCAGTGGGAGGATTGGGTCTGAGAGACGCAGCCAATGACTTCTCTTCTTCTATGAGCGCCACTAGGGGATCCACTTCATGGATGCTTGTGCGTGAGTCATTAACCGAAGCGACAAAGCCGTCATCAAGAGATGTGGCGTTCGAAGAGACTGTGTAAGGGGAACGAGGATCCTGGACAGGGGTGAAGCTGTTTTGGATTGGCGAGAATACACCAGTGCCTGTCGTTCTAATGGGTGTCGAGGGTGTATTAGGGTTCGTGTTTGAGTTGTTGATGTTGGTTATGGCATCGGAGTTGAGGCTCGAGTTGTCTTCTTCTTCTTCATGGACATCTTGTAGAGACTCGTGCTCCAATTTCTCGTTCTTCAAACCATGGACCACGTTCCAGACATGGTCGTAGGCTTTCTCGTGCTTGAGGAAGGTGAAGAGGGTCATCCTAGAAGCCGAGGGGTTCTTCGTTGCAGACGCACACAAAGCACGGACTAGAAGTGCCAACATGGAGGGATTGCTGGGGTCCGCAAGCAAGAAGGTTCTATCCGAATATTTCAAAATAATCAGCGTAACTGCACTGGCCGCTTTATATGATAAACAGCCCTTGGGATTCACATTGGACATAGACTTCGATGAGATGTCTGTAGCATCGACCTCGTCACTCACGGTGGGAATCAAATTGTAAACTATCTCTATAAGTGTGGGGCGCAAAAATGAGTGAATTTTTGACTCTTGGTGATTACTGCTTGAAGCGAGCTTGCCCAAGACTTGGCAGATATTAATTACAGCAAAGTCTCTAGTGGTGCCGACACCATTAACCTTGAATTCAGGCGGAAATCCGTCCACACTAGGCTCGCTGCTGACCAAAGTCTGTACTCTGGTCTCCAGAGACGAAATGAAAAGTAGAAAGTGGGCCATGATTTTGATCAAGCTGAAGTACTGTGGCAAGTCGCTGAATGCAAAGATGTGATAGACGAGGTAGGGGACAAGCTTGGGGATAAATCTAGAGCCAAGCTGGTCAGCGAAGGTCTTATTGCATTGAAAGAGTTCCCAAAGGATGGTCGTACTTTCAAGAGCCCATAAGGAAGGCTGGCCAAATTTGAAGTACCGCCGCTTTGTCTCGTCTTTCAACGAGAAAAGGGGGGCTCTCAAATAGTTCAAAAAGTGTGTGGCAAGGAACTTGATCTCGGATTCTTTGGAGAGCTTTCCCAAGAAAAGCCTTATTGTGTTCGTCGGCTTCTTGCTGAGAACTCCGTAGCTCTTCAAAAACTCGTTATGCTCCGAAGACGGTAAAGGGTATACCACAGCCGTCAAAAGAAGCTGAAAGGCGTAATTAGTGCAAGCATAACGCAGTTCTGTAATTGTGGCATTGGACAAAGTGAGCCCGTTATCCGAATTAGAGACCCTGGCACCCCGGCAAACAAGGTTCACAAGGCTGCACAGAAATTGCACGAGAGACTTCTTGGGTAGGGTGGAGACCAAAGTGGTCAAAAACCGGGAACCCTCTGAAACAACGTCCTTCGGCAGATTATAATAAAGCGAGGAGGTCAAAACCAACAAAAGGCGCAATATGTCGATTCTGTTGACGTCAAGACGAGAATCCGGATGCTTGTACGGAGACAGGTGGCCTATTCCGGGCTCCCAGAAGGTTTCGCCGCTCTCTATGGTGTAACCTTCTAAGAACAAGAGATCCACAAGTGAATGAACCAAATCCAAAGCCAAAACCGACGCCTCCTCCGGACTCGGCACCGATTTCCGTCGAAGAAGCAATGTGAGTGGGACTTGGTTCCCAAAAAACTTATCTGGGTGAAATTCGTGGTTCCAGAACAACTCAAGCTCGATTTCTGACGAGTAGTTGGGAAGCTCATACAAGAACGGGAGAAGTCTGGTCAAGAGACGAACGCAATTGGTGAGACGCTGCCCCGCCTTGCCCTTCAGCTGTACTAAATCACCCGCAAGAACTCGAATGAAAACCATGAAGTTGGGAAGATTCTGGTCCCTCACATGTTGAATATCAGAAGCCGTAAGCAAGTCAAAGATATCGCTGGCCTCCGTAGGCGAATTGATAAGAATATCCCAAAAACGGAAATCATCGTGGGGCACGAGCCGGCCCTGGCCCAAAATATGGAACTGGCTTTTGTACTGAGACTTCTCCTCTGCCAGCCTCATCAGACCTAGGTGGTAATCGGAAATCAGAGTGCGCTGGATCCATATATCCTTCGGACTGTATGGAGTCTGTGGGCCGGGACCCTGAAAAGGCAATTGGGTACTTTTTATTTGTAATCGGAGGGAGCTTGGATTTGGTTTCATTTCGCTGGAATTATTTTTTTTATTATACCCTGGTGTTGTAGGTTGCTTGTTCGTGGAGTACCGAGATGACTTGATGAGTAGTACCATGGTTGCTCATATTATAGCCCTCACTACAAGCTGAGATCTACAACCAGTGACGTTATCCTTCATTCATTTCTCTTCGTTCTATTCGTTGACATCCCTTTCCTTCTCATGCTTTTTTAATCCTAAAAATTTCAATCTATCGGCACCCAGAAGTCGCTTGGCCATTCGTGGAATGGCTGCGACTCCGGCAAAGTCGACGGCAATCGGCTATTATCTCATCCCGATCATGCTAGGGTAAGTTTGTGATGCACCACTGGAAAACACTGTGCCCAGTAAAAGATCCTCCAAACTTTCACCCGATTCTTCGGGACTTGATATCGGTGGTGCCCTCGTGGGCCCGCTGCCTTCTCACGGCTCCAACCGGTTGGAACTCAAGCGCTATGTTCATCCCAGCGTCTCCCTCGCTCAACTGCTCGCAATTATCAAGGTCGTCGGCGTCGCCGCCGTGGCCTAAGCGAAAATTTTCACGAACAGTCCGACTTCCTGCCTCTCCCGTCGGTAGATCTTCGACATCAGTAGATTCGTAGAAATGCAACCAGCGTGTGTACATGGCGTGTATAAGGCGTAGCGAGCTGTCGTGCGGAATCATGGCCCGTAGATCGGGCTCGATGTCTTCCGCTGAAACTTCAGCGTCTTTAGCTGGGCGAATCAGCAATGCAACTGGCGTCCCGTCTGAAGAGTTCATGAGGCTGCTTCCTCTGAGCTGAAGCACGAGACCGTCTGCTCCGTTGAACATTGGTACACCGTACTCGAACGGAATCTCCACTCCAAGCTTGAGCGCAGGTGCCCACAATATGAAGTTAGTGTCCAACACAAAGATCGACACCGTGTGGTGCAGCATTCGCTCGATCTGAGGATGTAGGTGGAGTCCAGGGCTCCCGGAGAAGCCTATACGGAAACAGCACCCTCCAGCATGTAGCACAAACTTGTCACCACTGAAAGATGCAAAGCCCGCTGGGTACTCTTTGTGAAGTGTTTCAACGGTGATCAAATTCTCACGGCTCGGACACGTGAAGATCCCACGAGGCACTCTGGCACTCATAAATGTCCGTGGATGGGTAGTGTAGGTCTCTTAATGGTGCCCTTCAGGCTTATTTTTCACTTTTTTTAGACCCGCTTTGTTTGGCTGTCGCGGAAGAAGTATCCTCCATGGAAGCCGCGCCTTATCTTCAATCAATAAATAGTGTTCAAACAGGACATTGGGAACTTTGAAAAGCGCCAAGAGGATATTCCACCTATCCAGAGAGCTTTCTCATAAGACGCTGGAATACCGGCGAAGAAGAACTCGAACTTTCGATGTTCTTCTTGATCTTGGCATGTCTTTCCTCTTCGATCTGCTTCATCTCCTCCTTTGTAGGCGGCAACTTTTCGTTAACCAAGTCGGCCTTTCTGGCCTGTTCGAAGTCGGAAATTCTCTTCTCCAAACCCTCACGGCCATTAAGCAAAGCGCCTTTGGGAAGCGTACCTTCGTTCAAGCTCTTCAAATGAGCAACGTTCTCGGCCTCTTCTCGCAAGACCTGGTACATTCTGGCCACACGACCAATTGCAAGCACCTTGTTCCGCAACGCCTGCCTCTTCTCCTCCAAGCCTTCATCTCTGTCCATATTAGCAGATTCGGGTAGTTCGGCGGCAGTGGTTTTGATGGGAGAGTCCTGGGCATATTCGTCAAGCGGCGTGGATTCCTCGAGCTCCTCCTCAGTGCATATGTTCAAGATGGACACCAACATGTCAGTGATCTTCTCGCCCACAAACGGAAGCGACCACGTGAACACATCCATAAAATGGGGCAACCAGTAGGGGTGAGGCAGCGAGTTGAACTGGCGAATGTTCATCACGTTGTTCTCATACTTAAGCACCGCAGCCTTGTTGTTGTAGTTATCTAGGTAGTTGGGGGCACTGAACATGGTCAAAAGCGAAGGGAACCCCATGGTTTTGGTCCGCTTGTACATTCTGTAGCCAGCATCCTGGGCCTCGTGGGCACGTATAATGGAGAGAAGCCCGGTGCGCTCCAAGAATTGGCAACTGGCCTTGTATGTGAAAGCGTACGAGCATCCACGAACGGTATTCCTCACGAAGGACTGGTCAATATTATCGTCGTCGTAATCTTCGATTGGGTCGGCCCAAAGCAAGTCACACATGAGACCTCGAGTGGGTGGTTCTCTGAATCTGTCCAAACGGGCCAAATCGTCCAACAGTTTGAGCTCAGGTGAAATTCCGCCGTGGACGCAGAAAAACTGCTTGTTCATGATGGCAGCAAGAGGCAACGCATTGAACGAGGTCAAACACTCGTCGTAGATCTCCTCGGAGTACTTGTGCAAGCATTCCGACTTGAAGGTGAAGTAGTCCGTCAAGTGTTTGCATTCGTGATTGCCTCGAAGCATCCACATTGTGTCTGGATATGTCAATTTGAGCGCATACAAGTAGAGCAAGCACTCGATGGAGAAGGAGCCTCTGTCCACATAATCGCCTAAGAACAAGTACCTGGTAGTCTTGGGATCTCCGCCAACTTCAAAGAGCTTCATGAGATCGTAGTATTGGCCATGGATATCACCACAGACCGTCACTGGAGCCGCCACATTCAACATATTGGGCTCACTGCTCAAGAGATCAGTAGCAGCATGGAGAATCCTCAGAGCCTGGTGATGCTGGAGTCTGCCCTCGTTGAAAAAGTGGTCCTTCAAAAAAGCACAATTGGGCAACCCGTTCGGCAAAAACACATCGGTGTCCAGCGGCTTGAACGAAGCCGGAGCAGGAATCAGCTTCACCACCCTTTCCGTGGTGCGTAGCTCTTCTCCATCTTCAGTGACATACACCGAAAGATCGACCGGCTGGGGCTCTGCTTTTTTCGATTTGTCCATCGCCGAAAGCGCATTGTTGATTTGCCTGCGGTTGTCGACGGGACGGGACATTTTCAGTGATCTGGCGAATTTACGGTTCTGGCTCTCTGGAGTAAGTCAGGAATTCGGTGGTTTTTAGCTCGCGTTCCTGTATTGCGCCTACCGCTGACCACCCAGGCCAATTGAAGGGACTCGATTGTAAACGGGGGAGGCGGTGGTTTTGGAGAATTTGTATGTTGGTTTTTGGAAATACAGGAGATTTGGTTTTCTTTTGGGGCCTGTTTTGTTTTGGCTAGAGACGGGTGGCTAGTTGGTCAGGCTCTGCGTCAATGGTTGCAAATCGAGGCTGAGGGAAATGCGCCATAAGTGATCCTACTTTTTCTGGGAAGATGAAGAATTCGGGTTTGGAAGTGGTGTTTTGGGAGTTCTGAAATGATTTTGAAAGTTTAAACGAGGATGGTAATGTCTAAGTTCTTATCGGTCCGAAGATCAGTGGGTTGTCTAGGAGCTTATCTAGAAGCTCAGACGCCTAGCGTTACCGCTTTTAACTTAAAAACTTTCAAGTATAATTGCTGTGGACGAGAAAGCCTGGTGAGTGGGCTGTCATATTTGGTTTGACAAATCATCCTACTACCTGGCCCGAGGAAGTCGTGTGTAAACTTGCCATACTTGAAGTTGAGGACGTTGTCAGTGGAAGTGCCCATATGCTCATGTTTCCCATTATCCAAAAGATACTCTTCTCTTCGAATTAACGATGGGACTTAGGGTTGTATATTCTACTCTCGAATCAGCCATAAAAATGATACCCCAAACGAGTCTTACTATCCCACTCTCTTGCTCATAGTGATTATGCAGACAATATGGAAGTCATGTTCACGTATCCGTCGCCATGGCGCCTTTTTCTTCTTTCCAATATCAACCCACCCAACACTCGTTCTTACAAAAAAAAAAACACAATTACACCGCCATGTAATATTCATATAACAGTTTTATAACCGCACCTCGGGAGCAGAGGAAACGTACTTGACGTTCGCCAGCCCACCAAGACCATTGAATGAAGTGGTGGCGGCCAGGGTGTAGGCACCCAAGTTGGGGAAGTACAACCAGTCTCCAACGTTCACATTGGTGGGAAACTCGCTCCGGGAGGAAATACAGTCCAACCCATCACAAGTTGGTCCCCAGATCAGAAACGCAAAACGGCGGACCGTGCCCTGGATGTCCTTCTCCTCGTCATCCACCGTTTCCGAATCGTAATAGATCTTACCATCGTGTCTCAACACATGGGCCTCTGGGTGCTGGTGGTCGAACAAAATACAGTTCATGTTGCCATAAACACCGTCGTTGACGTAAATCATCGCCTCCATGTCGTATTGCTCCTTGCCCAAATCCCTACGTGCGATAACATGGGACGCCAATGTGAAAGCATTGGCAACCATGAACCGACCAGGCTCTGCAATAAAGCGGATTCCGTGCTGCTCGGCATAGGTTTGGGGGAAGTACTTGCCCAAGGAGTAGCGCACCATGGCAGACGACTCTCCAAAGCTCTCCCTCTCGAAACCACCCCCAATGTCCAACACACTCATAGGCATGCCCATCGAATGAGCCATGTCAAAGACCGTGCGGGAGTCTTTGATTGCCTTGTATATCGAATCGAAATCCTTGGCGCCAGAGCCAACATGGAAAGCCACACCCACAACTTTCAAATCCAATTCCTGGCACAAGGGCAACAAATCCTCGACGGCAGTGCTGACAGAGCAGCCAAACTTGGTTGATAATCTGCACTGTGCCGATTCATCGTCTGTTGCAATTCTAATCAAAATTCCACATTCTGGATGGTGCTTCTTCAACTTGTACAACTCCTGGGTGTTGTCTACGGTGGTCAAGTTGACGTTGCACTCTTTGGCATGACGAATGAACGAGTTTGTCTTGCACGGATTGGCATAGACAATTCTCGAGCCGTCAAGCCCCATTCCCAAAATGGTGTCGATTTCCTTCTTCGATGCACAGTCAAAATTGGCACCCAAGGTACCAAGCAACCTCACAACAGCAGGGTCCGTGTTGCACTTGACAGCGTAGTGAGGCAAAACTTGGGGCAATTGCTGGTTCCACATCTTGAAAGACCGGTAAACCTCGCCCAAGTCAGCAACAAAGAAGGAATCTTCTTCGCCTGCATCACAGAGCTCATGGTCAATTCCCTCAATCACCTCAACTAGCGCCTCGCCAACTAACTTTCTGGATAAAGCAGTGGGCGCCAGGGAGATGACAGGGCCTTCACCAGGCTCCAAGTCTTTTATTGGCTTGATTTTGTTATCAATGTATTCATGAGTATTGACAACTTTCTTGTTCAAAAACGCTGTTTCATCGTGGATGACATCAATAGCAGGGGCCATAACTTTTTCTGAAGACGATTCTTTCGACAGATCCAATCTTTTTCTTCTTAGTGCTGATGCGCTTACGTAGACTTTAAGCAGATCAGGGACACTTCTCCTTAGCGGGCACCAAGGACGATATTCACAAACTTTCTTCGGGACGGTAAACTCACTGGATTTGTGAGTCAAACAACGTATGGAACTTCAAGCGGCAGCTCTCGTAGGTGGGGGAAGTCTTCTATGGGAAGAAAAGATGGTAACTGAAAAAGTGAAAAAGACGAACTTGCTAGTACAGCTCTCGGTTGTATGCAGGTCTACATGGATGCCTTGCTTTTCTTTGCGATTAATGTGAGTCAAGAAAAACGGTTGCAAAATTCGCAGTCGAGAATTTGCATAATCGGGTTTCACTGCTCATAATTCAATAAGTGGCTCGGGTTCTGACTTGGGTCTTCTTCCTTCGGCTTGTGGATATGCCATTGTGGGTGCCATATTTTGCTTGTCATTCTCCTCGATTTGGTCTATAGTGGGGAATCTCTCAGAAGCATGCTCATGAGCAGCAGTTGACTGAGGTTTAATTTCCCCAAATTCACCTCCAGGAACAGGTGGGTATCTGCTAGCTACACTCGTGGTGCTTTCACCGTCAGATTCATCGAAGGAAGGTTCTGTGGGGTAGAATCCTGTGTCTTGTCTCGTAGGGGTACCATTAGACTCAGGGGGCTCGGAAGGTGCCTGATTAAAATCAGTTTCTGGTGGATATGAAGAGAAAGACTGGTTGAATGCAGAGGGGGCAGCTGCGGAGATCTGGGAAGCATCTTGCGATGGTGGGCTTTGCAACCTGCTGGCTTCATACGGGTAAGGAGCATTAGAAGGATGTGCGCCAGTAGGATATCCAGTACCCTGCCTTTTCACAAATGGGCTAGTGTTCTCGGGCTCACCGATTTCAGGAGATGTTGGTTGCGGTGGCAAAGCTTCATTCTGTCTTTGCTGGCCAGTGTATTGTGAATAGGCTTGTTGGTCAGCAGCGGGTCCTGTCCCCTGTCCACTGAGTTGAGGAGGAACACCATACATCTGTGCCTGAGCATATTGAGGTGATGATAAAGAGTGACGGTTGTAAGCCTGATTGAGCTTGGCCTCCAAAAATTGGTCGTAGAGACGAGTTATTGAGCTGAGCTTGTTGTTCATCTCCAAGAACTGGTCGTTCTTCTCTATCGCAGTACGAAGCGAACGGTTTAACTTGGGTTTTAACCTGAGCACCTTTTCATGCAACTCGCCAAGCTTTTGATCGTACAACACGTTAGCTTGTTTGGACCGGTCAGTTCTTAGGCCATTGATCAACTGCAAGTAAAGATTGATCAGTTCTTCCTCCTCCTCCGTCAAGTCTTCAACCTTAGTCTTTTGGGGCGATAACCGCCCCTGTGTTGGAATCTGCTGAGGAGCATGCTGCTGCTGAGCGGAGCCTGAAGTGTGTTGAGCATCCTGGTAGAAGCCAGGATGGAATGAACCTTGTGTAGGTGCCTGCTGAGAGGGCTGTGAATAGGCACTGGGGTCAAATGGAAGTGACGTTTGGTAAAATTCCAGCTCGGGTTCAGCAGCCTGCTGGGTAGGCTGGTATTGAGCTTGTGTGGGAGGAGGCTGCCTTGAGCTTTGCTCTTGCTTATACTCCTGCAACGATGCCTGAATCGCTGCTTTCATATCGTCATCCATATCCTCGTCATTTACTTCAGGAGCTTCAACATCTGGTTGCGCTGCTGTTGGAGGAGCGGTTGGTGGAGGGGCGAAATTAGTATTGGAGGGGCCTTGCGATTCCTGTAAACTCAACTCGATTGCTTTCCTGAGCTGTTCGTCTTCCTCAGACTCTTGTGTAGCCCCACGACCGTTGTTTTGAGGACCGCCCCGTGAAGTATCGACCAGTCTGTCTTTTTGATGACCCTTACCGCTCTTTGACTTGTGGATCTGATAGCAGTCGTCACAAACTCTCACGGGTTGCAAGATGCCCAAGGCTGGAAGAGGAATGTTGTTGCTTGAGTGAGACTGGCAGAATACCCCGCCACAGGCTCGACAATGGTGTTTTCTCGTCATGACGCTAAACGGGTTGTAGCAAATCATACACTCATTGCCATCTATCCAATCAGGTGGTGCTCTAGAGTCTGCAAATGTCGATGCCAGCTGCAAGAGCAGATTGTCCACCTCCGGAAAATCATAGCCTTGCAGTATTAACAGTTCGTACACTCTGTCCAAGTATCTTGTCAGGGTGGCGTCCTTAAGACACAAGTTCCACTCCTTGATGTACTTCAAGATGGAAGTACCGATTCTGTACTTTGCTTCTGACGAGTATACCTTGTAGTCTTTAACATCGTAGTGTACCTTGAAGATGTAGTCCACTAGATAGTCTACGAACTCCTTCAGATTGATCTCAGCCAAGAAGTGGGCGCCACAATTCTTCACACATAGGTCGGTGACCTTCAATGTAGAAAGCAACAAGTTGGGATTCTGGTGGACCTTCGTGAGCCTTTTCTTCAAGGATCTCATGGCGTTTTTGGGTGGCACTTTCTTGCTTCGGATCATATCGGTGATTTCCAATCCAACTGCAATGTCCATCTCCCCATTGGGGATTGTTTCAGACGATGCCTCCTCGATTTTGGCATCTAGCTCTGCGACTGGATCGTTCCCACCAAACCACGACATATTGTAGATTTGTGGCAAATGTAGTTCTTGTTCTTATCGGTTTAAGTGACTAGAGGCTGAGAATGGCGGATAGTAGTGTTATATGCAGGTCGATAAAGGTGCCTGTTTCCAGAGTTATTTGGGAGAGTAAATGGTCTGTCTATATAAGCCAATAGGCAGTCAGTAGTATATGGATGTGTTAAAAAATGTTTTTTGAAATGATATGTGTGGCGTTTTTGGGAGGTTTGGGTTGCTTAGAATCTAGAGGTTGAGACATGAGTAACAGGCAGCATAGGTTTGCATAAGTATTTAAGGGCATCTTATTCTCCATTTGCCGGTATCTTGATATATTGTCTTGTTTGAGGGCACATTGACTCTTGAGCCTTCAGAAATAGTCTTAATCATGAATCACAGTGGGAGTGAGCACCATGATATTAACCCAAGCAATAGCAATCCCGCATCGAGAAAGTACGACTAAAAGTCTCTTCAAGGTGTCTGAGGTTGAAAATGTATGTTTTTGTTCACATGTTTGTCTCTTACCCGCGATATACCCAATTCTTGACACTCAGTTCCCTATACCCTTCCTCCTCCTGGACTGGCTCTGGTGAATCGTCGACTCTACGGCCGAAGGTCTACTGTTTCGGTAGGCACTGATTTCAGCACATAACAGAATGACGATGTTATTGATTTTCAATTATGATACAAATGAAGCGAGAGGAATACGGTGTGCCGAATCAGCGAAGCAACATAGCTGCCGAACCCGCACCCAAAGCCAAAACGCCAACCCAGTAGAACTTTTCAAACACAGGGCTACTCTGACGCACAGCGTTCGTTCTGTACTGGTTCTCAAGCGATCTTCTGACCCGCTTACGCACAGAAGGCTTGGTGGCCTGCGAACCGCTGGTAGGGTTCAAAGTAAATGTAGGCAACATCATAGGAGGCTTGTAGGCCAAGTACAAGGGCTGCATGGGAGAGCCGTCGAACTGGTATATCTGCAACATGTATCTGCCGTGGTAGTCAGAAATGGAAACCTGGTATTTTTCAAACCACGTCTTCTGCTCGTATCTGACGTACTGGGCCTCATCCGTCTTGTAGCCACATGGGTCACTCAAGAGCTGTCTGCCGTCGACAGCGATAGGTGTGAGAATAACCGAGCCGTTACTCAAGATCTCGTACGAGCCGTGCTGGAATGTCATACTAGCAATAGCACACGAGTGGTTTCTGGGGTTCGAAGTGATTCTGTAAAGGGCCTCTTCATAGTGGCCGTCTTTGGTGAAGGAGTAGGAAATGCCTGGCAAGGCAGGTTCGATCAAAAGCTCATCCACGGGATCGTAGTAGCCAGGGCCGGTGAAAACAGTGTTGGATTTGGAAACCCACGTTCCCTCCAACTCCTCCATGTTGGGTTCAGCAAACACCAGTTGTAGGAGGAGAAGCAGAGACACGAAAAACGCTAGCATATTTTGTTGTGTTGTTGGTGAAGATTGTGTGGGTAAAGACTGAGTAGGAAAAAATAGCAATGGCTTAAGAAAAAGGGCCCTTGAGTCGCGAAATGCAGGCTGTGTAGTATGGTGCCCAGGCAGTGCTGATTATGTCCAAGAAAACGCCAGAGAAGCTGTGGAAAAAGGTATGGGGTTTGAAATGATGGTGGTTTTGTCTTGTTGGGTGGATTTCTGTTTTAGTTGGGAAACTTGGAAGGTGAAAATCACACGCACACAGAACCGTGGCTTGGTGACCCACAGGAGACTGTGAAGAGTAGGGGGATTTTGCTGGAGATCGAGATTTGGCAGGTAGTTAATTTGGCTTTATCTGGGATTGAATTTCAAAAACGGACGCGTTGTATTGACGTTGGTTTGTCGGTCTCGAGTGTGTGGTGATATTTGGCTGCGATTCGCTACAATAGGAAAAGAAGACGAGACGGGGAAGTCAGTAGGCTTGAAATCTCGAGGCTGTCTCAGCGGCGCAGCCATTTTCTTCTGTATATGAAATTCTGTAGATTTGGAGGTAGGCTCATTTTTACAGGATTTGTGGCCCAGTTCAGGTTGAAACGCAGTCAAGAGGCATATTTCTCTAAGGTGCTTGGAGAGTCAAACTAATATAAAGCGGCTTATACAATCACAATAAAAGGATCTTCGTGCTTCTATAAAATCTGCAAACGAGCCCTTGAACTTTTTGAGCAGCTTATTGTGTATTCGTGGCTCGCTTGGAATACTCACAATCTGGTGGTGGCTGTGCTCAACGTCGAAATGCCTCTTTCGAAACACTCTTCTCGTTTGTAAATTATGAAGCAATTCTGACTATAGAGAGGCTTCCACGACCTGACTCCCACACGGTGTAGTCATTCCGATAAACCTCGGTTAGTTGGTGGTTTGCACAGGTCTTAAGGATGTCAAAGGATTTGTAGAACCATTTGAATGGCCAAAGTGAGAGGTGATCGTGAAATCAAAGCAAACATAATCTTTGCTCTTGAAGGTGACATGTTGCTCACTTTACAGAAGTATATTTGAGCGATATCTTACAATAATGGTCGAGTATCAAGGTTGAAGAAATCACTTGGACACCAGCAAACGTACGTTTTTAGAGAGCTCAAGCGCCTACTAATTACCACGGAAAACCATCACATCAGCCTTCTTCTTTTATTTCCTGCCATGTCTATAAACTTGAGCTCTCTTGCTTCGTCTCCAGGTATCAGCACATTGGGACTTTCTGTGCTCTTCTCTACCCTGAGAGATTCATTGCCTCTAATTTTCATTTTCTTTTTTTTTTCTTTTTTGACAGAGAAATGTATACGTCTAAATCACTTCAATTATATTTATCAACTTTCATTCTTTGAAGTAGCTTTCGGTCTCTGTTTATTCACATTGTCTAATACCATAATTGAAGCACGCAGTGACTTGTCACTCGATTTCGCAGCCAGATTCAATACTGGACCAGGGGTGCGTGTCAAGCTTCTCGAAATCGCAAACTCCCTCGTATATGCTCTGTCTAGCCTTCCTTTACGCCGTAATTTAATAATTACCCTTTTCTGAGTCGGCTAAAACTTAAAATGATCGCATGGCTGAAGCTCGTCCCATTGAGGCTCACCCTCGTACCATTCAACATCCATGCAAGGAATGGGCTCAGCGGTTTGTCGCTTAATACTTTAAGCTAATTATTTACCGAAGTGAGTCACACCACTCTGCAGATGCTGTACCACGCAGCATTGGAAGCTTCTCTGCTTGCATTTCTCGTCTAATTGCGTTTCTCGTCTATTCACAGCGGCTCAACGTCACTGACATTTCTTCTTGAAACGAAGACGACGTATCCTCTGAGAGAGCGCCCGAATCCCGGAAAAAGCCTTTTCCTTAAAATTTCACCGCCTACAATGTCTCAACCAATACCTCGAAACTTTATAATTATACTATGCTAGAATTGAATGCTATCGCAAAAAATGCTCAGAAAGACCACGAACTGAATAAATGAATAATATGCTGGCTAGCCTGCTCTCTTTTTGACCGACTTTTCATCGTCTATGCTTATGGGAGTGCAAACGCCGTATCTCGTGGAATCGTAAAAAATATCGGACACCCTGGACGAATTACTGGAAGCTATGCTGTCCAGGCTATTGTTGTGACCGTAGAGAAGCTCTTGGAGCCGTGGTTGGGGGTATTCAGGTATGCGGGAGGTTTTCATGGAAGGGTACTGGTGACTGTGAAGATTTGCTGAGTCGGACACAGATGGCTTCGGAAACTTACTGGGCGTTTTTGTGATGTAAGGAACACCCAGCATTGAGGACGAATAGTCGAGAATCGCTTTTGTGGGAGTAGCGTAGGTGTAGTTGTTTTGCTGAATGTCAGCGAACAGGGCTTTTAACGGGGTGGTCACTTCGTCAGGAGAGATTCCCGAACTGTCAAGCTTGGAAAACAAGCGACGGGGACCATCGGTATCAAAGTACCGGAGAAGATACCCAGGGGCATTTATCACTGCCTGTGAGAGCATCTGCTTGATATATCTGTTTTTCTGAGTGCAAGCGAGTTCTGGTGCTTCTTCGAAAACAGAGCTGTTGAGTTTCAATTTGCCAGAGCCTCGAAGGGAAAATGCATCGTTGAGTAAGTCCACTGTGGCCTGGGCCATTTCCAATGGAGTGTATTTGATGAGATCATACAGAAAGCAGGAAGCGTATGCCACGAACGTTTTAAGCGTAGCAGCATCCAATGAGCCCTCTATTTCGATGTCTGTACATGATCTGAGATCCTCCAGAGACATCATATAGTCATCGATGGATGAATCTGATATACACCAGTCGAACGTGGACATGATGTGCAACTCCATTTGTTTAAACATGCTAGCATCGTAGTTGCAGCGAACCCCACAAAGCTTAACTAGCTCGCTTATTTTCGGCATCCTGTAGCGTTCGGTGGGACCACAAAAACGGGCACCCAGGCCAAACCCCAAGTTCAGAATAGTTCTCACCAGAGCGCTCTTGGAGCTCTCGAGATTGGCAAAATGGTTATTTCCGCCGTAGATTTTGGCTGCTATCCACAAGCACGTCGAAATGACAAGCTGTGCCTGATCAAGAAGCACGATCCGTTTGGAGCAGTAACGATCAAAAAGTCTGACTGCTTTGCAAAACACAAAGGGCACAATCTTAAGACGCACAGCCATGCGAAGAACAAAATCCACAAGCTTGCTTCTCACCACAGGAGTGATGTAGGGCTGGTTGCTATAAAGCTTCAAGTTGGGCTGAGTCTTTGGCATGGAATTGAGGAGAGTTAGGCACACCTCGTCCTCGTACTCCAGAAGACAGTCTTGGTGGATCTTCACCTCCGTAGTGTAGAGCCGGTGCAGGTACTTATACTGGTTAATGACAGTGCCATTATGGGAAAAGGTGCCGTTGAGTTTCATCCATAAAGTGAGGAGTCCATTTTCTTCAGAGAGAATGTCGGATATTTAAGGCTGGAGGTGAGCCGGCAGAGTAGCACGATTTAGACGCATAGACGGGTTTGCATGGCAGAAGAATGAGAAACAGAGTGTCGAGCTGCGGCGGCACGTACTAGTGGCGTCGGCTATTAGGGAGTATGTGCAACCAACTAGACGGTATTGTGTGACGAGGCTGGCGCGGTGGGGATGTTTTGGGACCAAAAAGTCTATTGTTACGTGGGAATGCTGCGGGCCATCTGCGGTTCGTCTGCGGTGCGCCTGCGGGTTGTCTGTGGGACGTCTGCGGTCCAGATTCCCATGCACTACTGCTTCCTTTAGAGAAAGGGGAACTAGGGGAATCTTTGGCACTCGCGCATACAGAGACCGCTGCCGTATGCATGCCAACGCACGTTTTCCTAACACCCTCCTTTGAGAGAGAATTTTATCACCGCCTTATCTATGCCCTGGGGTCTGTTCCCCGACTCAGATCATCAACGTCACCCATATTCTTTTGAAGCTAGCAACTGCCGTTACTGCGCATTCTCAAGGGAGGTTTGTGAGCGGCATGTACACGTCGAGAAAGATCCGACTAGACCATGACGAGCCACTGAGGCTGTCGCCAATCGCCAGCGCTCACGACCTGCAAGAGGCGTTGCACACAAAGTTGTCGCCACATTGCCATGGCATCGGAATGTCCATGTGGCGAATTTTTAGATCAAACACGGGGTTGGTTTTAATCGAGGGGATCATTCATTTGGAGCCGGCGGGACCAGCTCCCACCTCCTTCAGGCCAAGACGGGAGAAATTAGAAACTCAGATTTGCAGCCTCTGCGTTTTCAGCGGAGACAGTGGCTTTGCCAAATTTCGCGGCCTCTATATCTTTGCCTTTTTGGTATGTTTACCACGCGCAAAAGAGCTAAGCCGATAACAGTTGGAACCTGAAAAGTTAAAACTTTATTTTTCATTCTGGTGCCGATCAACAATGGGGCAAGGCAGAACCAGCGCGATCTGTGGCGATGCATTCTACCGTCGAGACTGGGCGCTAAAATCTGTGGTATGGTGGCTTCTGATCTCTGGTAAAATTTGCGCCACTAACTGACAACGGCTTTAACCTGTACGAAATGTAGGCGGCCTAAAATCACCCAGCAGTATCTATCAACCAAGATCTCTAAGCAGGATTCACAATGCTGTTAATCGTCATCTTTCGACGGGAGATAATCATCGGCACCGACCTACCACCTGCGATAGAATATCCTCTGCCTCGTTCACTAAATCGTCTACCTCGTTTATTTGTTTAACTTAAATTAAGCTAACGGCTATTTAGATGGGACGATTATCGACGTTGACGATCGCGCTTAGACAACGCCGCATGCGTGAAAAACCTAGTGCACCAACGTGAGCCGATTTTGGCCTCTCCTCGCCAAAGACACAAGACGTCAGACGCGTTCAAACGAGGTGATTCGACAGCATCGCGGGAACCAGCGCCGTTGCCTCTATATTAAGCCCACCTTCCTCGGAAACACCTTCCGCAATGCAATCAGCGATAATGGCATCCCAGTCACTGGCAACCACAAAATACGTTTGTGACACCGAAACGAAGAAGAGCGCGATGATCATGCCCATCCACAACCCTATCAACTCGAGCTTGAGCTGAAAGGCGAAAAAAATGGCTGAAGGAAGTGCAATCACGTAGTACGATACAAGATTCAAGTAGCCGGCGATCTTCTGTCTGCCCTGACCCCGGAGGACGCCTCCAGTCGTGGACGAAAGGAAGTCGTTGATCTGGTACACAGCTCCGACTATCAACACCTTGGAAGCAATCTCAAGCACGATAGGGTCGTCCGTAAAAAGCGAGGCAAAGAAGTCTCTAAAGCTGAAGAGAATCGCCGCGTTCGCCACGCCAAAACACATGGCGGTGTAAATGGACGCTCTGGTTGCAACCAAAGCTGCTTTTTTCGAGGCTGCACCAATGTACCACGCTATTCTGGTAGATGCCGTGATGGACAAGGCGAATGGAATCTGATACAAGAGAACACAGGTGGTGGACACAATGGACTGAGCGGCCAACACCTCTGTGCCAAAGGTCGAGGCGATGAATGTGATGATCTCAAATGCTAACCACTCGGCCTCTACCATCAACACTCCGGGCACCGACAAATCGATCATACGTTGCCAATTGGAGAAGTACGTTTTGTGGAAAAGGCTCTGTCTTGGAAGACACTGGTGGCCGTCAATGTACTTAGTGTAGCACCAAAGCGCAAAGCACATCACCCAATTGGTTATCACCACGGACAAGGGTGCTCCTACAAAGCCAAGCCCAACGTGCTTGTTCCAGACAAGAAAGTAATTGAGGAAAGCGTTCATGGGAGCACAAAATAAGAGCACATATGTGGAAGCGTGGAAGATGCCCTGGGACTGTAGGAAATGCTTGAGGTTTTCAAACAAAATGAATCCTGGCAATCCCAACGACAAGACCTGGAGGTAGTGGCTCGCTAGTGTGACCAAATGATGCTTATCCTCACCCACTAAAAACAACAAGATCGGTTCGGAGAAAAACACCCAAAGCACGAACATCGGCACGTAGCACAATAGAAGCAAGTACGTACACCGAACAAAGTGCAAGCCGACGGTATTGTAGTCTTTTCTGCCGTGTGCCTGAGCACACAAAGTATCCAAACACGTGGAGACGCCCTGGATGATAGCGTAACCGCTGATATTAGCTGTCATTGAAGATAGAGACACAGCAGCCAACTCCGTTGGACCCAATCGTCCGACTGAGAACACCGACGCCACTGTCAAGGAGTACTGTAACAAGAAAGTAATGATCAATGGCACCGAATACTTGAGAAGAGTTCTTGTTTCGGTCCAGATGCTTGTTCTTGGCTCACCTAGCATCGTCGCCAGGTGCACCAGCAAAAGGTCATTCAATGGTTCATGCTGAGAGATGTGGGCATGGGCATCTAAACTCTGGCGAGATCTCTTTGGCGCAAGCTGAAATACAGATGGGATATTGGTAGTACCAGCCAGAGCAATAGAGGCACGTCTCTGTTGAACATAGGCGACGATCTCGTCGTCTGAGATTTCGGAATTCAAAAGAGATTGTTGTTCATCCATGGCAAGAGAAAGTTGGGCATGTGGCGTTTTTATAATTTGGTGATGTTGAGGGGATAGGATGTTCTTAGAAAGACTAATTTCTGATTCGCATGGGCACTATTGATGTCTATGCACAGCAGGATAAATAGAGATAAGATAGAGGGAATTGTCGTCAAATAAGGCGCGGTATATTTTGGCGGATATGCTGAGGGTTGATTCGTTCGAGGCTTTTTCAATAAAAACTGGATAATTTGTATTTAAGGTTTTGGACAAATTCGGATATGTGATTGCGCAGAAGAGGAGGGGCACGTTTTGACACCCAGTGGGCTTGGTGTACAAAGACTGTGATTCGATGCCAAATCCCAATATAAAAAGTAAAGGGGGCGGTAAAAAAGGCGACAATGGCTATTTTTCCTAATTTTGAGATGGAAATCTCGGGCCAAATCGACCCATTAGTAGCGAAGTTAAAGTCATTCTTTATCATTTAAGGCCGTGCTGACTGGTGGTTGACCGAGATTGGAGCTCGTACAACTCCCAATTTCGATATCACGTTTGTTTGATTCTTCTTGATAGGCCAGCTGAAAAGATGTAAAGCTCTCCAGCGTCAGTTATGTCAGGAATATCAGAAACACCTTTGGCTCGAGGCTTCGCCGACTACTTTGTTTCCGCTGCTGATCTGATCGACAAGCGATGCACCAGATTGTCATTCAGAGGAGAACGGATTGACTACAAGTCGTTTCATCGACCACTGGAGCCAAATCTAGCCTTGAAGTTCTCCCATACCAAACAATTAACTACTCTTGCGATTCCAAAGCGGATTGTCTATTCTATTTTTATTTAAGACCCCAGAACATGCCTCAAACATGCCCCGAAATGTCCTTTGGCCTTCTCAACGCTTCAAAACTTGCCCCTAAGTAAGTGCTTGATCATGTCGTAGCCCGTAAACCACACAGTTCTTCCAAAAGAGTGGAAGTCAAGTGTCGACGAAAGCACGGAAACAAAGCCAAATGGCAACATGGCTGGAATCCAGCCCTGGGCAAGCTCAAGGGCATAAGATCCGGAAGGCATCAGGTACTGCTTCACGTATCCCCTTTCCAAGTGGTGCTGGTCTCCAGGTTTGTACACTTCAGGCACCACCGAGAACGGCGTGGCAGCATTCTGCTCACCGTACAAAATCGTGAAGTAGTCATCAGCGTAATGGACGCCAGTGTGGCCCTCTGTTCCCACGGCAGTGCCGAAGAAAATAAGGTATTCAGAGATGGAAGCGTGCAAGATGATCATGTTTCCCATGGCACCTCCAGCGTTGTTGAAAACCCAGTCATCCAAGTTAAAGTCGTTTATAAGGCCAGGGTAAGCCTGCTGAAGCTTAGGGGTCAAGGCAGTCATGATCTGAATAGCATCGGCACCTGGGTTGGATTTCAAGGTTTCTTGGACAAGATCCTGAAGAACCTGTTTGTCAAAAACATAGTGGCTGGGAAGCCATGTCTGGAAGGAGGCTTCAAGAACACCGTATAAGACGGCCAAAATGGCGACAATTTTGAGCCAGCAGTTCATTGAAGATGAAAAGAGTGAAATGGAGTTAGATAAATAGTGAGAAATACGACTGAGGTTATACGAGCAGGATGCATTCTGCCATCGCGCCGAGTCGTATACGCTAGAAGAATATGGAACAGGTTTTCAACGGAATTACGTATTTTCTTGGAGTGGCTATGGAATAGAGTGGCTGAGTTATGGGAATAAATCGGAATTTCACCGGGATTTCGAGAGGTCTGTCGTTTACAAGCAGATCAGGTTTTCTTGGATTTTGCAGCCATTCAGGTAGAAGCACACAGCGTGTAGTTTGGGAGTTTTGGATTGATTTTGGAGTCCTTAGGGTCAGAAGATAGTTATTTGGTATTGCTTCTGAAAACCAAAGATGGTCTGGAGGATCTGGCTTCGTTGGTGAAGACGCGATTGATAGATATAATGAGGACAAAGATTTGTGTATCACAAAGTCATCTTCATGGTACAACTGGAAATATGCTACTTCGTACTTTATGGCTTACTGGATTCATGATGGGCAATGATGGCAGCTCTCTTCATGGGTGGAAAGAATACGGTCTAATGAGGAAACGAGGATTGAGCCTCTAAACTCAGCAAACCCGATTACCCATTGACCCCAAAACTTCTTTCAAGATTCCCAACAATTGAAGTCGAGAATGATAAAAGATCGTTGATAAACTTACCGACGATGAGGGTTGACAATTGATAGAGTATAGCACTACGTAATCCGCAGGGAGTCTCTTGAAGTAATCTTCGAAAGAGAATAACGAGCCATCAGATACACTGAATTCAGCGACTAGGATATTGGAGAGTAATTATTCCAATAGATTTTCCCTGTCGAAGAAAACAAAAGAGGGCTTGCTTCAAAAGCTTCCCAATCTCTTATCACCATACACAGTACATCGCATATCAACTACTCCTACTCCATGTCAGACAACAGATTGGCAGAATTGGCAACCGAAATTCTGGCGGCTGGTCCCGTGGATCTTCTTCTAAAGTGCAGGGAAATCTGTTCCCTTGTGGCCTTTCCGTCTTCTGATCTCTCCAAGTACATTCAGGTACTTCAGAGTCGACAGGATTCTTTCGAGATCAACGCTATATTGGCCATGTTTGAGGTAGAGCTCTTATTGTTTTACGGCACTGAACATCCCAATCTTCAGTACATCGAGCAGAAACTCAAATTTCTTGCTCCAATCGGGGGAAGGACGGGAGATGTGGATCCATATGTGAAACTTAAATACCACGATTTGCTCACCGACTACCAATACTTCTATGGCACAGACCGTGAGTTCAAGTCCATGGACTTGGTGAACAAGAAGCTTAACTCCTTGAATTTTGTGAGCGATTTTGAGCATCCGTTGGTGGAAGACCTCCAGCTCAAGATTTTGCTTTTCTACCTTATGAGCGGAGCTGATTTCCGGAAACGAAACGTCAAGCAATATCTTCTAGAAGAGCAGATATTTCAAAAAAGCTACGGCGAAGCCATCGACAGGTATAAAGAGGCGTATATTAAAAAGCCATTGGTGAGCCCGCTTCTATTCCATGGGTTTCTCAACTCGGTTTCCCAGATCGGCGGTGTTTTTCACTTCGTTTGCTCCAAGTACCCCACCCGGCTCTTGGAGAACTTCCTTGATGTGAACATCTCCAAACTTCCACATTACTTCTCTCTGATACGTCTCAGCCGCATTTACGACTTGCTTCTTGAAGGAAAACGAGAGGTGGATATTGAAGATATAATTTACCGCATGATTGTGGCCAATGAGCTCCCAACGGGCACCAGCATCGACCAGTTAGAGGAAATTGTGAACTTTGGAGACTCACCGGCAGACTACAGCGATTTCAACAATCACATAAAATCTATTTGCAATCTCGTGGACCGCATGTCCAGTGTTTGAACTAATCATATTTGCCATAATCGTGCCTCCAGTACTGTCTCAAGGGCTTGTGCTTGGCGCCAATCTCAGTGATTTTCTTAACTTCGTCGTCGGTCAAGGAAAAGTCGAAGATCTCGATGAATTGGCGAGCTCTCTCGGGCTTAGACGTGGTGGTCACCGGCAAGATGTTCTTCTGGAGCACCCATCTCAACAATACTTGGCCTGTTGTTTTCTCATACTTCTTGGCCAAAGTATCCAACAACTCAGTTAACTCGCCAGGCTCGCCCTTGGTGATAGGACCCAAGGGGCTGTAAGCTTCAATCAAAATGTCGTGCTTCTGCGCAAACTCCACAATGCCCGGGTTTTGGTTCTGCAAGTAGGCATTGAACTCGATTTGGTTCACCACAGGCTTGTGCTTGGCCACCTTCAAGATCTCCTCGAGGTCCTTGACTGCGAAGTTAGAAACACCAATGGAAGTGGCCAATCCCTCTTCCTTGAGCTTCTCCACAGACTGCCACGCCTCGGCCAAAGAGAAGCCGTGGTAATCCTTGCTGACAAAGGGACTGTGGAGCAAGTACAAGTCCACGTGGTCGGTCTTCAATTCGTTCTTCAAGTGGTACTTGAGCGACTCGTAAGGTGTGCCATGCTTGGACTTTCCAGAATAAGTGGAATCGCCAACAAAGTACTTGTCGGTGAGAAACAAGTGGTCCCTGTGGCCCTGGATCGCCAATCCCACCTCCTGGTCGGTATTGTACACCTCGGCGCCGTCAATGTGAACAAAGCCTTCCTTGATCGCGGACTTCAAGGCAGTCACAACGGACTCGTCGATTTGGTCACTGCCGTGCTTGTACCATGCTGTTCCCACACCGAAGGCAACGGCGGGAACGGAATTTCCATCAGCCAATTTGAATGTTTTTTGAGAAAGAGACATTTTGGTTGCGGGAGCAATGGTGGGGCTGGTAGATGCTTATATAGCGTGCGGATGTGGAGGTGTGGCAAGCAGTGTGGCTGCGACACATCCCTACTCAAAGCGATGCTGGTCATTACGTTCGTCTATGTAGTTGTACAAACGGCTCCCTGGCCAGGGGTGGCGGAACGCCAATTAGAAACTTTTGTGGCCCCGGGCGCTTCATTATCGTAAACTTTCCCTCAGTAGTAGCCCAGGCCAAGCTGTAACAAGGACTTGGCCACAGAGAAGCTGTTGGGCGTGCTGAAGGTGCCAAAACGGGTTGGGGAGGAGCCCAAAAGGTCCTTTTTGCGGACGTCCGTGCACGTTTCGTCGCCGGCGTCGTCGATGGTTTCGTCGCTATTGTCATTTTTGGAGAGCTGGAAGTTCGAGAGCGAGCTGCCATTGCCGTGGCCGTAGAGCAGCACCAAGTTGCGAGTGGTTGTTTTAATGGGCGTTTTCAAGATCTTGTGCACCGGAGGAAGCCGCTGGTTCGAGCAGCCTGTGAGTGGGAGCAGCTGGGGGTACGCGTTGTGGAAAGCCAGCAGCGGCTTGATGTGATACAAACGCAAGCCCTTCTTCTTTTTGGCGACTTTGCTGGCCACAGAGCTCAAGGACGGGCCCAGGGCGGCGCGTGGTTTTTGCAAATTCACGTTGGCGGCCAGTTTGAAGGTTCGGGGCTCTTCTTTCTCGGTTTCGTGTTCACTTTCGTTTACCGTCGGAGAAACCGTGATTTCGGGTCCCTGGCGGGCAACCAGCGAGTCCTTCTGTGCTTTCAACTTGTAAAACGCCAATTGTAAGCGTAACTTCAATTTGGTGGCGGCCAAGTCCGCCTTGACGTTCTTGCCATGAGCGATTCGGTAGTGGGAAAAGCTCTCTGTCTTTCTTGCTGGCGGAGCCAGATGTGCCAGGGGGGTCAAGGAGGAGGTTGTTTTCAAAAGATTCAACTTGGGTGTATGGGAAGGCGTCAAGGGAAGGGAATCTCCGTTCAGCTGGGACAGTTTAAGACGTGGCCGGGGGCTGTCGACATTAGTATTTATGGAGGCCAAGGCCACTCTGTTCAGCATGGTAGGAAAATATGGAGGTGGTGTTTGGAAAAGAGCACCGTGGATTGTTTTAAGGTGGAACAAAACAGAAAACAGAGGTGTCTCAACTCAATTCGTGACGTTTTGGCTACTCACCTACGTGCATGTTTGGACACGAGAAGCGAGGCCGTGGCCTGCTCATTTGATGCCCCGAAGAGAGCAAGACGAAAACATGCGAGCCGTTTAAAAGCAGATTCTGCGCGGGCGCCTGCCGCCAGGCGTGTCTGTTTGTTTTGGTGTGCACCTACCGTGCAGTCCCTGATATTTGGGGCCACAGAGCCGCTATAAAGAATTTGTTTACTGGAGTGTGTTCGGAAGGGCCACTTTTGGGGGCATTTTTTTTTCCCGGGCCAATTCGCCCAATTTTGGCCCATTTGGCGCCGCGTTGGGCTCTGCGGCTCTGGCTGCGAAAGCCAAGCGGACCACCCAAAAACCCGCACTGTCCACACGAGGCAAGATCTAAATATACGGCGCCTCCACGTCTTTCACTTACGAGCACGTTCGATGTTAACAATCGTTTTCATTTTCTCCAATTTTTACCAAAGTTTATAAATAACCCCATTGGCCAATTCGCCCGCGTCGCTCGCCAACAGTGTGCTGTCTTCCCTGATCTGTTTCCGGGACCTTGTTTACTGGGCGCGCCAGAAACACTGCTCACTGCGCTGTTTGTTTCGCTGCCTCATCGGTGGTGTTTACCTCTGACGTGCCTCGCTTGCCCCACAATGGCACCCAAGAGGCGCAAACTCTAAAAGTGTTTTGGCTTCCTGGTTTGGTTCCTTTGAAGATCCGAGGATTCGTGGGTGTTTGGTGTTTGGACTCCGGCTCTGTTTGGTGTGTAGATCGTCACATTCCGGTGATGCCTCACTCTACACCGAGTTGTGCTTCAGGACACTAATGTCTCAGTTCTCGCGATAACCTCATACCACCCTCATACTAACAATGGCACCTCTGGTGGCAGATCATGTCTGTATGGTGCATGAATGAGTTTCGCTCGACAACCCGCAGAAGCTGGAGACAATCATACTTTGCATCGTAGATTAGGTCAGATATGTTATGGGTAAGATTTGATAAAAGTCAGAAATGTTATAGGTAAGATTTGTTATAGGTTAGATTAGCTATCAGCACATGGTTAGGAGCAGGGAGAAGGAGATTTCCAGACCATCTGAGTGCTGCAAATCAGGGACCGTGGATCCTTTGGGGCTCAAGGCTCAAAACACGCTTTTAGTGTGAACTTCTTTGTTCTGAAGAAGGAAAAATAAGTTTAGACGCAAGCAGATCACACACCGCTAAGCATCTCCTATTAACCCAAAGTGCCAGGAATATCCTCTCATAATAGCGGTAGGTGGATCCGCCTCTCGACTTTGATGACCCTTTCGAGGTCTTTTTTAGACTATCTTTCAGCGATTGTCAATTCATGTCTTTGAACATATTGAAAAGCAGGTCAAGTATACCCGACAATTAACTAACCTTCTCAAATACTTGCCTCGATTGAAAGTACTTTGGGTATCATAACTTTTCGCAACCACTGACAACGAGACATCAAACAGATCTTGTAATTCTCATTCAGCTCGATCCGGTTAATCCAAATGTCTTCATGCTTATGACCAAACAAACCAACTCATCCCTCTGTCTTTGGTTGACGCCACAGACCTCAATGCCCTGTGTCTCATCTCAATAACCAGCTCATTAGTCATCTTGCGTCATTCAACTCCTCGGAGTAGAAAAAAAATAAACAATCAGAAACCTTGAAGTTTTTAAAACCCTTGAGCTTTCTTCCTTCCAATCTACCTCAGTCACCTGGAATACCTAACATCACAATCCCAGAATCAGCTCCAGCCTGCGCATTAAACCCTCAGACCTATCACGCCTCACCTTATCTAATCTACCACCATCATGAGTATCCGATCCAAGCTCTCTTCGCTCAGGGAGTACTTGACCCCGATCAATAACGACTCCAACTTCCGCTCCACGGGTGAAATCTCCCCTGACGAGTTTGTAAAGGCCGGCGACTACCTAGTCTACAAGTTTCCGACTTGGACTTGGGGGACTTGTCCCAAACACTTACAACGCAAGTTTTTGCCACCGGAAAAGCAGTTTTTGGTCACTCGCCACGTTCCCTCCTACCAGCGTGTGGCTACGTATGTCCCGGAAACACAGGATGAGGAGGAGGACCACGGCAGCGATGCTGAGTGGGTGCCTCGTGTGAATTCAGCCCCTGTCAACGCCATGAAACAACAACAACAGCAGCAGGACTGCCAGAACGACCTTGACGAATTGATAGATGAAAACGTAGAGGACAGTGTTGGAGATGACGATGCCGACGGATACACCCACATCGAGTCCAATGAGCTGACTCTCAGAAAGTACGACTTGTACATCTCCTACTCCACGCTGTACCGAGTGCCCAAGTTGTATCTTGTCGGCTTCAACGCCAACGGAATTCCCCTTTTGCCGAAACAGATGTACGAGGACATTCTGGGCGACTACAAGGACAAGACAGCCACAATCGAGAACTTGCCCATGTCAAGCAACACCACCTCGGTTTCCATCCACCCGTGCAAGCACGCATCGGTCATGAAGGTGTTTATGAACCACGCACGGAAAAAGGCGCCCAAGGAGCCTCTTGAAGAGGACTTTGAGAAGTTGGAGCTTCAGGACGATCCAGAGGAGGGTTCCGAAGAACTCCGCGTGGACTGGTATTTGGTGATTTTTTTGAAGTTCATTGCCGGCGTCACCCCGGGAATCGAGTATGATTTTACCATGGATGCGCTCTAATTTAAGGTTCTAAAGTTGGCCGGGTGTGTTTGGGTGGACCTGTTTACTACACTGGATCTCCTGGAAGTACCCGGTGGTCGGAGACCGTAAGCCAGAAATGCACTCGACTACCATGATAAAATTCAGAAACCTTGCTTCTCCTGCCATCTAGTATTCATTATTGCCAATCAATCTTCACCCTTTTGTATCACAAGCTTGCCGACTCTTCAGACACAGGAACCACTATCAGTTGCTACTGCGCAGCTCTACGTACAAAAAGACGCGGCGTAGTCTTCTCCAACACCCACACACATTTTTCATATGCCCAAGAGAAAATCGGCGCTGAAGGAAAAAGCAGAAAAACTCATTGAGGTTTTGATTGACCAAAATGGCCTGTCTAACACTGAGGACCTGAAGGAGGAGACAGACGAAACCGAAGCGGCCCATTCCAACCACTCTCGCCATAAAAACGCTCAGTCTAAGCGAAAGCTAGAGAGGAAATTGTACCAGACCAGAAGAGCTACCTTTGTGCTTGGAGCTCTTTTGGGGCTTGCATTGGCGATTTTTGTCACGGCGTACAATTCGGACAATTTCAAGAACGAGATTGATAAGTTGGTCAAGTTTGACTCTGTGAATGGGTTTCTTGACGATTGGAAGGACATGCTTCCTTCCAAGTTCGAGGGTTTCATGGAAGAGTGGAGAGGTACTCTCCCTCTGGGGTTCTTCCTGATGCTTGACCAAAACAGAGCGGACAAAAATGACCTTCACGGATCTGCCGAGTCCTTCTCCGTAGGAAGACGTATGAAGCGCCAAAACAATATGACCTCCAAATATAACGTTGTTTTGGTTCCCGGAGTCATCTCGACGGGAATCGAGTCTTGGGGAACCTCAGAAACCGGTGATTGCCCTTCCATCAACCACTTTAGAAAAAGGCTCTGGGGCTCCTTCTACATGTTGCGTACCATGGTCTTAGACAAGGCCTGCTGGCTTAAACATATCATGCTTGATCCTGAAACAGGCTTGGATCCGCCTGGAATCATGCTTCGACCGGCTCAAGGCTTCGAAGCCGCTGACTTCTTTGTGGCTGGCTACTGGATCTGGAACAAGATTTTGCAAAACTTGTCTGTGATTGGCTACAATCCCAACAACATGTTGAGTGCCTCGTATGACTGGCGCCTTGCCTACTTGGACTTGGAAAGGCGTGATGGGTACTTCTCCAAGTTGAAGCAGCAGATCGAGACGGTCAAGCGTTTGTCTGGCGAGAAGACGTATCTTGTTGGCCATTCCATGGGCTCGCAGGTGATTCTCTACTTCATGAAGTGGGTTGAAGCCAAAGGTGAACTTTACGGCAATGGCGGGAAATCATGGTGCAACGACCATCTCGCTGGTATCATTGATATCAGTGGTTCGCTCCTTGGTACGCCCAAGAGTATTCCCGCTTTGATCTCCGGAGAAATGAAAGATACAGTTCAATTGAATCAGTTGGCTGTCTACGGTTTGGAGAAGTTCTTTTCCAGAAAAGAAAGAGTAGAGATGCTCCGCTCCTTTGGAGGTGTTCCCTCAATGTTGCCCAGAGGCGGCGACTTAATTTGGGGTGATCTTACAGGCGCCCCTGATGACCCTCCCAACCATCTCTCTGAAGAAAACGAAGACATCGATCTTCCTAGAAAGAAAAACGAGACCTTGGGTGCTTTTGTCAGATACAGAGCCAAGAATTTGAAGCCAAACGAAGACGGTTTCCTCGCACAGGAGAACCAGAACTTCACAGTGTCATCGAGCATCGAGTACATCTTGAACAACTCGCCCAAGTGGTTCTCAAACCGTGTGCGGGATCAGTACTCTTTTGGAGTCGCCAGAACCTCGAAGGAGCTCGCCAAAAACGATAATGACCACCTGAAATGGTCGAATCCCCTTGAGGTGGCGCTCCCCAACGCTCCAGATATGAAGATTTTCTGTTTCTACGGCGTGGGAAACCCCACTGAGAGAGCCTACACCTACACAGACGGAGACAAGGATAGCGGGTTGCCTTTGGTGATTGACTCAGATAGCGAAACTCCCGTTTTTCTTGGCGATGGTGACGGAACAGTTTCCCTCTTGACCCACTACATTTGTCACGAATGGCAGAAACCAGGGTCCATCTTCAACCCAGCGGGCATCGAAACCAAAATCGTGGAAATCAAGCACGAGCCGGACCGGTTTGATATTCGAGGCGGCGCCAAAACGGCGGAGCACGTGGATATCCTCGGATCAGCCGATTTGAACGAGCTCGTCTTGCGTGTTGTTTCTGGCAACGAAGATACCATCAACAACACGTATGTTTCCGACTTGCGTAACATTGCCCAAAGAATGCGCATTTAAAAGGCTCACTTAGCCCATGTTACAGGATGCCCCAGATGGAGCATGCATGCCCCTGGTAGTGAACAATCGCGCAATCAGAAAAAAACAGGCACCATGTCATGACGCCAAGGGTTTTCTGTACCTTCTGCAACAAGCCGTTCGGGTCCAAACTGACCTTGGGTCGTCATTTGGACTCCCGCATAGGCGACGTTCAGCACCCAGAAGAAGATATTCGACGACTTCGTTCGAATGTTATCAGACGGGGCGAAAAGCGAGATGCAACAAAAGTGAAGTCCCGGCGCCAGCAGGTATCCAGGAACTATAATAACAAGGTAGAAGTGAGGGAGAGAAATAAGCTCCGCAGAAAAAAGCGGGACCAACGAATCGGCGCCCGACTCAAGGCCACCGACTGGTATCTTGCCAAATTGCAACCTGTGAGCGCCATACTCCCTGAGGATGTCTCCTTTCCAGGCATGGTAGCAACTCACCTTCTGCCGAGCCAATGGCCTCCCAATGAAGAGGTGCCAGGACAGAAACAAATGGACCATTTGCTCGGGCGCATCGACGAGGTGCTGAATGTGGATTTAAATCGGCTCTACAAGGTTTTCAGCGACTGGAAGTGTCTTGATGTGAAAGAGCTGCGTGAGCAATGGGCCGAAGAGGTCTGGCTGGCTGTTAGAAAGCATTTGGGGGATACAAGTCTAGGAGAGGTGAGCGGGGCCTGGAGGCTTGTGGAGCAGAAGCAGGAGGAGCTTTTGGCGGGAAGCAGCGATGTATTGAACATGGAGCTGGACTGAGCTGTTGAGGTAGTGCAACTTTGGCTGCATTAGTTGTGCGAAGACATATACACATTGAATTCAGCTTTACTCCTCTTGGCCAACTCCCAATGGCTAGTGCATACAAGATCATGTCAAGACGAAGAGAACGACAGATTTCCTCCTCGCTCCGTAAAGAAGTCAAAGAGTTGCTTTTGGAAACAGCAGTGTTCTCGACCCCTTGGTATTGAATGATGTGTCTAGCCACACCAAAGCGCCAGGATATCACCACTGTCCTTCATTTCTTCATTTCGTGGCGCTTTAAAAAAGTGAAGCCTTAAAATCTGGGTCATAACTAAAGAGCGGTCCAAAGGTAGGGAAGCTCAAAACCGGATTTGCTTGGTGAGACTGATGGCTGATCGATGGCTCGATTTCACTAGAGTGGTTTTGCTTTCTCATCATCGACATGAACTGCCTCCTGTCTGAATTAAAGAACGGTTGAATTCCGTTAGCTGGATACAAATGTCTCAATCATTGACCAGCCAGGAGTGAGGCGTCGACCTTGATCCCATTAACTTTTACCATCCCCTGTTCTATTAGAATATTCTCCATAGAAAATCGTTTCAACGACTACAGTAACCCATTTGAAAAAGTCTCTACCATTTCAGCTTTACTGAACACCGAATTTTCCGCCAACCAAATTGAATGGCACTGGCGGACCAGCCCAAACAGCTATTCACACAAAGCAAGAGCCACGAGTCGAAGCGTCAAAAATGCTATTCCCATCAAATACATCATAAATAGATTTGATTTCAACTTTATCGAAAACAAAATATGACGTTCCTTGCTTCTAGAATAATGGCTGCGAAGGTCGAGCGGCTGCATTAAATGAACCATAGCCAATGTGAATAAAGAGATGAGTTATATTCCTCAAAGCCTGATCATCCAGCATCTGACATTTTTCCATTTCAGCTGTCGTCTTCTAAACTCTTCAAAATTTCCGAAAACAAGGATTTCCGAGTCAACGGCTTTTCTTCCTTGGCTACAACCGGCCCAGTGTGCACTCCAAACACTAGACACATATTCAGTTGCAACGTCGAATCGCTGAATCTGAACAATCACTATGAGGTATGTTTTGCAGCCAATTGCACCCACCGCCCACTAACAACCAGCGGAAAGTTTGTCAGAGCCTCCAAGTACAGACACGTGTTTGGCCAGGCGTCCAAGAAAGAGTTGTGTTATGAAAACTTGAAAATCACCAAAAACGCCTGGGATTCCAACATCATCACCACCAATGGCAAGTACTTGGCTTGTAACTGGGATGCCTCTGGTGGCGGTGCATTTGCCATCATCCCTTTGTCCGAGCCAGGCAAGGCTCCCGACACCGTGCCATTGTTCCGTGGTCATAAAGGTCCAGTTTTGGACACCGCTTTCAACCCCTTCAACGAGCAGCAGGTGGTCAGTTGTTCCGACGACGGAAACATCTTGTTGTGGGACATCCCGGAAGATTTCTCGTTTCACAACTACGTGGACGAAAATGACAATCCAAAGGATATTGTGGAACCCTCCAAAGTACTCTCTGGCCACAAGCGTAAAGTGGGACATGTAGCTTTCCACCCTTGTGCTGAGAACATCATCGCTTCGTGCTCTTTGGACTACACGGTCAAGATCTGGGACTTGGAGTCCGGCGAGGCCAAAATCACCTTGCCCCATAAGGACTTGGTTACCTCTTTCGCTTTCAACTACAATGGTTCTCTCTTGGCCACTACCTCCAGAGACAAGAAGTTGAGAATCTGGGATTTGAGAGCCGAAAAGGTTATTTCCGAAGGCCCAGGCCACACTGGTGCCAAACCATCCAGAGTCGTTTGGGCTGGTAACACCAACAGAGTAATCACCACAGGTTTCTCCCGTATGTCCGACAGACAAGTTGGTGTTTGGGACGTGGACAACATTGAGGCGGGCCCTATTGGCGGCTTCATCGTCATTGACTCTTCTTCAGGTGTCTTGATTCCAGTTTTCGATGAGTCGAACAACATTTTCTACATTGCCGGTAAAGGTGACGGTAACATTCGCTATTACGAGTACGACAATGACGAGCTCTACGAATTGTCGCAATTCCCCTCCACAGATGCTCAGAGAGGTTTTGCCTGGGCTCCTAAGATCGCCTGTAACGTGAAGGACAACGAGATCTTGAAGTCCTTCAAGACTGTCAATGACCTGTGCATTGAGCCCATCTCCTTCTTTGTGCCCAGAAAGTCGGATACTTTCCAGGAGGACATTTACCCTGATGCTCCTTCCAACAAAGCTGCTTTGTCGTCCTCTGAGTGGTTCTCTGGTAAGGAAGTCAACGGTCCCTTGTTGGCCAAGATGGAGGCTATTTACGAGGGAAAAACCGCCGAAGTTACGGACTCCAAGCCCGCCACAAACATTTCCCAAGTGAAGAAGGAAGTTCAGGCTCAGAAGGAGCAAGCTGTCGCTTCCAAGAAACGGGAGAGCCCAAAGAAGGACGAGCCAAAACCAAAGTCCGTTGAAACTACGCCAGAGCCCTCGAAGCCTGCTGAGAGCAGTAGCCCCAAGGAGACTGTTGATGATGTTTTGAAGTCATCTTCTGAAGTAGACAACCTCCTTACTAAGGTCGTTGATGAGTCGGACGATGAGGACTCCAGAAGGCTCAAACAAGAGGATGGTAAGGACGAGGACTGGGAAGAGGTGAAGAAGCCTGAGTCTTTCCTGGAGGTCACTCCTGAACTGGCCAAGAAAGAGGATTACATCTCCAAATTGAAGCCCAAGAGCAAAGAGCTGCCCAAGGAGGAAGTTGCCGAGCAGGCGAAGGAGGAACCAAAGAAGGAATTAAAGAATGAAGCGAAAGAAGAGCCGAAGAAGGAGGTGAAAGAAGAGCCAAAGGAGGAAGTGAAAGGACCAGCTGTGGCTAAGAAAGAAGAACCAAAGAAAGACGACACCAAGGAGAAAGCCGCTGGTGCACCTACTTTGAGAAGCACTGTTGAGAAGCTTGCAAAGCTTGTAGAGACGTTAGAAGGCCAGATTGGTCAATTGACAGCTGCCAACGCCGAGAAGAACACGAGGATCGAACTGTTGGAGCAAAAGATCGACACTCTTTTGCAGAAGTGATGTATTCATTGTATTCATTAGAGCTATTTGTACTAATTAATCCTTTTTCAAGTCATAGAAATTTTTAAAAAGAAGCGCAGCAAGGCTGTCTGTATTGAAAGTGACCATTCCATCAAACATGACCCACTGCTTCTTTTGATGATATTGCTTTTCCAACACTTCGTCAAGCGTGATGGTGTTGGAAGCTCCAGGAATCATCACCGTGCCATTACCAGCTTCAATGACAAATGTTCCGACCTTATGACAACTAAACATGAAGTCGAGTTTAGAGGAAGATGCATTTGCTTTTTGAAGAGCCCCTCCACAGTCCTCAACCGTTTTCAGGTCAATTAGTTTTTTGGCGGAGTACTTATATGAGCCGAACTTTGGAAGCCGGTTGCTCTTCTTTAGTTCTCTCTGGTAGAAGTATTGCTTGCTGAAGACAGGGATGATGTTGAAGATTTTTTTCTCCTTGGGCTTGAGCTGCAATTCCAGAAGAATCGTCTCAATGTGCTTGTTGTAGTCATTGAGCTGGCGGGACAAGAACCTCTCCTTATCGGTGAGCTTGTTGACAGTCATGCTGGCGATTTGCAATTGGGATTTCCTCGCAACCCTTTGCTTGTCCTTGGTTTTGATGTCAAGCACAAGCTGGTTGAGGAGTTCCTGAAAAGAGTTCTTTCTTGTCACGAAACCCATCGACTCCAACTGCAAAATAACCTTGAGCGCCAATTTTTTCAACTCAATATAAGACATCTCTGAGATTTCCTTAGCCGCTGACCTGTGGTATGCACCCTTTCTGATCATAGATTTTGGAATCATGGAATCCTTCTTTTCCTCTTCCACGATTTGCTTGAACTTATCCGTGTGTTCAGGCTTGATGCCTTGGATCAACAATTCAAGGAGTTCATCGCCTTCCTGAACTCGTAAGATGTAAAGAAGGCATCTTTTGGCTTGAGCAAAAAGGATTCTGCTCTTTGCATCAGCGACACTGTCCTCTTGCGTTATTGGAAGCAAGCTGAGTGTAACTGAACCTAGCTCGGTCAACGTAACATAGTCATCGGCGGAATTCACGACATCTTCTAGCTCCGAAATAATTGCACAAAGCTGATCATCAACACTAGGGGCGGAAAACTCGAGGTTCTTCGCCACAAGCTTCTCCATAGAGATGATGTCACTGATCTTCATCGTTAAAGTTGGACGATCAACAGCGACTATGTCGTCATACTCGTTCATCTCATATTCAGATTCCAATCCCTTAACGTTTATGACGTCTCTAATGATTCCTCTGATTGTGTCGACCTGCGACATGACGTACTCATTCATTGGTTTCAAGAAATTGTCACTGAAAGGTCTCATGGAAAACGTTTGAAGAAGAACTCTGCTCAAGCTCTTCAAATTCTCAGCGACCTTGGCATTCTGTTTGGAGTAAGAAGCCCTCAATGAGTATCCGTAGTTTTCGGGAAGAATAAGAATACTCGATATGTAGTGTTTCACGAGAATCACACCAGCAACAGCAAGATGCAGCTGTTCATTTTGGTCAGGAAAGTGATCACGGGAGAGATCATAGGCGTGTTTGGCCGAAAGTCTGACATGAAGCGGAATTTGCTGGATAGACATCCGGATGGTGTCGATTGTATCCGTTGTGAATTCTCTGAGAGCTAATAAGTTATCAACAAAGGCGGCAGAAACAGCTTCGTCACGGATAGCGATCTGAGGCAGAACATCTCTCTTCCTTTCACTAGAGCCATAAACTCTAATGTCTCTTTCCATCGTCTGAAGGTAGATTTTTGAGGGATCTGATTCAAACGTAAGCTCATCATCCATGATAACCTTTTGCATGATACCTCCGAACAAATGCTTCAAATGAGATCTTTGTTGAACGCTATTGTTTAGCTCGTTGAGATAGTCGATCCAGAACAGCACCTTGGGCTTCGTGATGTCAGCGATGTTCTCGCACCTTGAACTGAAGTCATTTTCCATGAGCTCGAAGATGAACTTCATGAAGAAATATTCCTCCCGTGTGTGTGAATGGGCAGTGCAGTGGGTCAATGGGAATAGCAGGGAAATGTGGAAGTGGAGACTTTTCGTGAGTCTGTTTCTATTGCTAGCAACAAGACCTTCGAAGAGTCTAGTCCAGTAGACAGGCTTCGTCTGCAAAAGGTAAAGCATGGATTGGTAAAGCTCAATTCTTCTCCGAGAGTTTTTGTTGAGCTTCTCTAAGCACTTCATATTTTTCTCCTTCTTGGCCAGAGGCTCAAAAGCCTTGTATTTGTTTCCACCTTTCATGAAATCCTCCAAGGTAATCTTATTCTTATCCAAAAGAGCCAACTTTATCTCAAGGTTCTCGATCTGCAGCTCCAAGTCCTCGTTGGAGCGAGACTTTTCCAAGATCTGGTCCTTGAAATGATTCAATTCCATTTCTTCCTGGAAATCAATCTCGTTATCCGAGAGAAGATAGGCAAAGCGACGAACAACAGACACAGGAGGCGTCTTCAAATTAATGAGGGCTCTGTAAGCTTTCTGGGTGTACTTGCTCCTTAATATTGCCTGTGCCTTGATAAGCTGAGGTGTGTTCGAAACGTAGTGCTGCTCCATGTGCTTGATATCTTTCCTAACGACGAAAGCACGGCATGCAGACTGAAGCTTGACAATGTTATCGATGTTGTCGTAAACCTCGTCTAAGTCCACATCACGCTGAAATCTCAACAAAATCCCTCTGAAAGCAGATTGAAGAGGAACGATCTGGGAGTCTTCCACCAAGTTGAGCACATCTTTCTTATACTGAACTTTACGACGAAGAGCGTTACCTCTAGCCTTTGCGAACAAGCTGTTGATCTGGATGTCCTCTCCAATCAAGGTGATGAGCACGTTGTTGCAGAGTCTTGTTCTCAAGATTGCGCCCTTTGCAATACACTGAAGTTCTCTGATGGCTCCTCTTTCCCTTGCCATTCCTCTGAGCTGGAATCTGATCACATTTCGAACGAGACCTGCTCTGATCAATGATTGTAATTCCACCAAAATGTCGATGTTGAGCAGCTTGGCAATCACATCTCTGTTGTTCAATCTGTGATAGATCTTCGTACGTGCCGCAGACTGAAGCTCTATAAGGTTCTCCTCCACGAGTTCTCGGTTTTGGCATATCGTAGAAGCACGGAAATAGACCACATTTTTTCTTGCGACGCTTTGGAGCTCTTCGATGGAGGATGTGTGTTTGGATAACAGGCTGTGGACGTTACGAACTCTCTGACGAACAAGATGAAGGCGAACAATGCTCTGAAGCTCTTTTATTTGTTTCTCCAGGGCAGCGTCAAACAGAATTCCAGAAGCACATTTCACAAGTTTAGTTCTAGCAACGGCCTGAAGCTTGACGATCTCTCTTTTGTAGTAGAGCAACTCGTCTCTGTGGCGATGAACGGTTTTACTTCTTGAGAGCACTCCTCGTATGATGGAATTGAATTCGGTCAACTCACTGTCGAACGACTTGAGCATGATCTTGTCCACAAACATGTTGTATCTGAACAACGCACCTTGAGAAAGAGCCTGGAGCTTGACTATATTTCCAATGTGATTCTCAAGATCTGGCGAATAGTAAATGCTGCTTCTGTCCACTCTCCTCACTTCAACGGGTCGTTTAGGAATGCGTGGGGTATCATCAGAAGACTCTCGTGATTCAGGGATTTTTGGTGGATCAGGCTTGAGTCTCGGTGGCTCTCTAAACGGATTGTCCTCCTCAGAAGCTGAAAAACGACGAATCGGGGACTTCGTGGGAGACTTGAACTTCAAGGTCTTGTTCATATAAGAGCTTGTTCCAGGCGATTCAGGATTGTTAGTATCTGCTGAAGCAAAATTGGGCAAGTTGCGTCCCACGAGTGCCCTATTAGCAGTTCTTATGTCACCCTCAGAGAACTCGAGGCGGTCCACAAGTGTCTGCATCTGAGGATACAGCAGATCTAGGGTGTGAATTTTGTAGCTCATAGCATGGAGACAAAACCATACTTTTGGCACATCCTTAGCATCGTAGAGATCGGTGAGTTCGAACCGGAAGAGATCTGGGATGTCCAAGTAGTCGAGGAGTTTGAAGAACCTGTTGATGTTCTCGGTGTGTCTGAACTCAAGCCGGCTGTCCTTGGTGTAGACGGCCTTTTTTAGCGGAAGGAAAACGTTTGCTAGTTTGGCCAAATGGATACCGTTCTGGATATATGTCATAAGGTCCACTGGAGACTGGCTAATGGGCTCATCGATGACGCTCTCCAACCAACTTTTGATGGCATGGATTCGGCAGAGGTATTCGTAACCCTTCGTCTTTTTTAACGAGTTTTTTGTGGGCGAACCTTTGGGTGTAGTTCCTTCAGTCAGAGACTTGAGCGAGCGAGATCCTGAGCGTGGAGTGGTGTGAAATGAGGAGACGGTGGCCGAGGGCGTTTCAAGTCGAGACTTAAGAATCGCTGTTTTAGGTGTGGTGTCGATGTTCATCTGGCGAGCCAAATCATCGAGGTCTGGCGAGTTGTGTTTCTTCAATGGAGACTGATCATTGGCATTGTACTTCAACGACGGTTTGAGCGGTAGTCTCGAGGGGGTTGGGTCCTCAAGAGCATTCAAATAGCGTGCTGTGATGTCTTTGACTGGCGACGCCATTGAATGTGTTGGAATAAACAGGAAGTGTTTGAAGATGGTATAAGAGGTTCGCAGTGAGTAGGCTTTTCAATATCATTGCCGTTTTGGGACGCAAGGTAAACATAGAAGCTTCGCAACGAGTGACAGAAATAAGATGCGCATACTGGTCAGACTGTCTCGCTCAGAGTTGATTTAGAAGAAAAATGGCGATTTCAAGAACAGGCGGGGGTATTTTTGTGTATGAGTTCTCTGGGTATAAATGGTACTGTATGGGGCATATCATGGTCGTTAGCTTCTTCGTTGGTGCAGTGCCGCTTCTTCATTAGTGCAACCTCTTCAATATTAAATATCTTCATCAGTGCAGCCCCTCATTAAAGGAGCCTTCTCTCGGCCTGCTCTTGCTGCCGGCGGTCCTCAAGAAACTCCACAGTGCTGTTCCACGACTCCACTTGCGCCAATTGTCGTGGAAGATCGTTCTTCAACGCTGAAAGGCGTCCTATGCTCTCCTCGTAGTCACTTAGTAGGTCCCGCGCACTGGGGATTGTTTCAAGGAGGTCGGGCTGAGAATCGGGCTCTTGGCTCGTTTCATGCTTGTCATTTAGGCTCTTGATGATCGAGGTCACCTCCTCGTCGGTCGCCGATATAAGCAGCTCATAAGCGTCCTTGGCTCGTTCGGGCAATTCTCGTCGGAGCCGCGTCACTTCTGTGGTTTCTTTTTCGACATCTTGGATCAATGCTCGAAGCTTCAGATTGAGCTGTGTATCAAATGGCATCACCTCTTCTGTAGGTTTGAGCAGCAAAAACTCCTTTATAGAGACATCCTCCTCGCCTAAATCGAGCCCGTCGACCACAAGCGCCCATTTTGCCATCTCGAATACCTCGGCAAATGTCTCATTCACGAGGTTCTTCACCTCTATCTGTAATGGATCATGGCGGTCAGACACAGGGAGGTGCTGCTCGTACTTCTTCTGTGCAGCATCCACAAACTGCTTGTATACGTGAGTAAGCTCCTGTTTAGAGAGAGCGATTTTTTCGTAGTGCAGACTTGCACTCATAGTTGGCGACGTTTTGTTGTGGTTCTCATAAGTTGATGTAGGTGCATCTTTACACCCGTACACCAATCTTAGGGTACCCCACAAAACGGTCCCAAATCAGTCGTTTGTCGAAGATAAGATTACCTCAACGATATTCAGAGGCTCTTTTCATCGCCCCAATTGTCAAGAACTCCGTTTTCCAAATAATCAATTGTTTTGGTCACCGCACGACCCATTCTCAACACCTCACCTTGATAAAGTGACCTTCCAGTTTTCGTCAAATATGAGTTCCTCAGGCAGCGAACTAGCTCCCAACTTCGCTCCTTTCTTTGGATTCGCCGGCTGTGCCGCCTCCATGATATTTTCATGCGTGGGTGCCGCCTTTGGCTCTGCCAAGTCCGGAATCGGTATTGCTGGTATCGGTACTTTCAAGCCAGAGCTTATCATGAAATCGCTCATTCCCGTGATTCTTTCCGGTATTTTGTCCGTTTATGGTCTTGTTGTGTCTGTGTTGATCGCAGGAGATTTGAACCCCCAGGATGAGTACACTTTGTTCAATGGCTTTATGCATTTGGCGTGTGGACTGTCTGTTGGATTGGCTTGTATGGCCCTGGGATATGCCATTGGTATAGTGGGTGATGAGGGTGTTAGACAGCTTATGCACCAGCCTCGTTTGTTTGTGGGTATCGTTTTGATTTTGATTTTCGCTGAGGTGTTGGGTTTGTACGGCTTGATCATCGCCTTGATCTTGAACACCAAGGGTAAGTAAGTCGCTGCATGTATATTTGAATACGCTTAAGGATAGCTTTAATTGTACATTTTGTGGTCCTCTACACCTAATCTGTTTGCATCTTGTCGTCATCCTTGGCATTGCCATTGGCACCCAAGTTCACGTTGCCCTCGTCGTCAATGAACGATTTGGAGTTCTCGTTGACAAATTGCACCGAGCGCTCAGAGTCCAAAAACAATGTGTAGGCTCTCTTGACGTCTGGCAAGTCAATGTTTGCGGCTCTTCTCTTCAGGGCGATTTGCTGGGCCACGGCGATCAAGTTAGATGCGTATCTCAAACTGGTTTCCTCGCCAATCTTTGTTAAAAGCGCCAAAGCATCGGCGTTCAATTCTGCCTCCTCTTCGTTGGCTCTGATGGACAAGATTGTTCTAAGCTCGTCGGCGTTGTAGTTGGAAGTGTGGATAATGATGGATCTGTCCAATAGGTCCATGGGTACACCGTGGGGGGACTTGTAGTTGGTGCCTCTAGTTTGAGAAACACCACGGTTGGTTGCCATCACGACGATAGGCGCAAAATCGTCCTCCAACGCACGGTTGATGAAGGAAAAGCTTTCGATGTCAAGCATGTGCACTTCATCGATAAACAACACACCAGGCACAATCTCAGCCTTACCTTCCTCCTTCCACTCAGCAACCTTGGTGTTGATTTGGTCACGCACCTCGGATCTGATCTCGCCAGTGTCACCGGAAAACAAAGCCAAGAAGCCCTGTTGGCGGGAGTTTATCACATCTATCTCATGGAGCGATACTGTGTGAACCACCTCCTTTCTCTTCTGCAACTCGCCCTCAGGACACTGAACGAATTTGGTTTCGGGGCCCATGGCATCGTAATCTCTTGCTCTCGCGAACGATTTACCCAATTTGGTGATCTTACCGGAAGCCTTGTCGATGGAAATCACATCACCAGCCAAAACCTTCTCCTTCGTCAAACCCTCGATCATTTTGTTGCCCAACTCGTAGATGGTCTCCATGTCTGTTGTTTTGATGGTGAGCTTACCTTGTTTGTGGCCGCCAGTAATAGACCTGTCGATTTGGATCTCCACCACCTCACCTTCAATAATCTCTGTTTCCTCCTTAATCTTGATGCCAATCGACTTTCTGAACGCCTGGGTCAAAGACTCAGTCTTGGACAAGTCAAGCGAGAAAATTTCCGATCCGGCAATAGCAGTAAATGGAACACCCTCGCCTAGAGATTGAGATAATCCCATGGCAATAGCAGTTTTACCTGTGGAAGGAGGTCCGGCGATAAGAACAGCTCTGCCGGCAATCAGACCAGCCTGAACAAGTTTCAAAATAAGACCCGCTGCTCTTCTGGCGTTAACCTGGCCTACCATACCTTGGGCAGACTCTTTAGGCTTCAAGTTATCATCGAGCCCTAGACCGGAGATATGGGAATGGGCCGCAATCAAGGAAAGCCCGGCAACATCTTTTGCTTTTGCAGAAGACGTAGATATAGTTGCCTGAGACATTAGTATATATTTTGTGTTGTTTTATTGGTATTCTTTCCACGTACCATTTTCTTAGTTGTAAGTAGTTGATGAGTGTTGAGATGTCGCGGAACTGTCGTACACCATGGCTGCGAATTCTTCGTTGAAGATACTAAGACTCGTCATGGCTGGCTACATGTTTCTTCTGATATAATAAATAGATGGTCTACTTACATCTTAGGCTTGCTCTCGGTCAACTTGCCCTCGCCATACATCTCGGCAATCTGAAGTTCGAAAAACTTGGCAGCGATAGGACGCTTGATCTTGACGGTGGGCGTCACCACGTCTCTCTCGACACGCAAAGGCTCGTACTCAATGTAAATATTGTGAAGCTTCTCGAAGCCAAAAAGACCGTCGGCGTTGCGGTTCAATTCCTCAAGCAAAATGGCTCTGTTGCCGCGCTCGTTGATGTGCTTCAAGATGGCCTCAGAGGTCAACAAGGCCGAAGCAGGCACCTTGCACTTCTTGATCAAAAAGTCTCTAGTTTTGGCCTCATCTGCACCAAGTATACCCACCAAGAAGCTCTTCACGGACTCGCCGTGGGCGAACGCTTGGGTAAGGATCGAGTTGTGGGAAAGATAGGTGTTCTCCACCTTCTCAGGAGTCACATACTCGCCGTGAGCCAACTTGAAGAAGTTCTTGACTCTGTCCACGATGTAGTAGCGTCCCGTGGCCTTGTCGATTTTGGCCACGTCTCCAGAGTAGAACCAGCCGTCCTTGATGGCCTTTTCGGTCTCCTCGGGGTTCTTATAGTAGTGGGAAAAGACCTGTGGGCCACGAATAAGCAATTCTCCAGCAGGCTGCTCGTTGGCGACAGAGTAGCCCAAGGAGGGCAAGTCACGCAAGCAGATTTCCGTTGATACACCAACGGCACCACAAGAACCAGGGAACTGTTCGTAAGCCATGGAGAAAGAGATACCAGCGAAGGTCTCGGTCAAACCGTAGCCCTGAGAGAAGCCAATGTTCAATGCCGCCTTCAAAAACTTCACTGTCAGCGGAGAAATTGGGGCCAGCCCAGTGACGGTCCACTCCATGTTGTCAAAGCCCAAGGCTTTCCTAAGCTTAGGTGCAAGCACACGGTCAAAAAGCCAAGTGCTGCCCTTCTCGTTCTCAGCCGAAGCCTGCTTCTCCATCTTGCCGTTGATGAAATGGGTGAATAAGCGCTTCGCAATAGGACTGTTGGAATGAATAGTGGCTCCCTTGATTGCGGATTCAAACTTGGTAAACACACGGGGCACGTTGGACATATACGAGGGTTTGAAGAGCTTCAAATCCTCCAAAAGTGTCAAGGGCGTGCCGCCAAGCTGTGGGAAGGCCACGAGTGCACCCATCATGAGAGAGTTGGCAGTACAGTGACGCTGAAAGATGTGTGCCAAGGGTAAGAAGCAGAAATCTCTCAATGACTTGAAATCAGGTACCTGGCATATGAGGAAACACACGGCGGCTGCAAGGTTGGAGTGGGTCAACACAACACCCTTTGGTTTGGAGCCAGTGGTACCTGAAGTGAAGGAAATAGTGTACTGTGTCTCGGGCTTGGGAGGCAATTCAGCGTGAGGAAACACACGGCCTACCTGGCACACCTGCTCCAAGTCGTAGAGCATGATGTTCGAGGCCTTGGCCTCGTCCAAAAGCTGCTGTCTACCCAGTTCCCCGAAAACCTCGGCCAATGGGTCCATTGAGACGATGGAAATGAGCGATTTGAGCTCCTCTGGGGCGGCTTTCTTCAATTCAAGCAAAGTCTTGATGTGGATGCCCAGCGCAATCACCACGGGGGATTCTGTGAGCTCCAAGATGTACTTGGAGGTGCCTGGGCCCAAGGTATCGTACAAAGCGGTGCTTGTGAGGGAGTAAGAGGCACACATGAGGTCAGACAAGATCCACTCTGCTCTGTTCTGGGCGAAAAGCGTCACAACGAAACTGCCCTTGTTCTGGTTGTAGGACTGGTACTCAGAGGCATGGGAGATGATCTTGTCGTGGCCCTCCAAGCCCGGCACACGGAAAGGACTATTTTGCAAGAGGAACAATAATCCCGAGCCCAAAGCACGCTTCTTCTCGTCCAACTCGTCGTAGGTGATCGTCTCGTAGGCACCGGACTTTTTGGTCTTGTGGTCGTAAGTTCTCAGGGCCAATGCCGGTTGAGGACCGTGTCTACGCACCGAGTTTTTCATGATGCCATGGTACGTTTCATAGCCAGGCGCAAAGTATTTCTTCACGGTGGAAACAGCCTTGTTACGGTACACTGGCAGGAACCCACTCAGAGCCAGACCAGGCACTGGAGCTGCCAAACCCACCTGCTCAGGGTTGAAAGGCACCACGCCCTTTTCCTGAAGCTGGGCAATCGAAAGACCCTTGGACTCGAAGTCCTCGAGAATATAGTTGGAATTGGCGGGGGCAAGAAGAGACATGAGGGTGGAAAAACAGCGACCGGGGTTGATTTAAACGTTTCGCGGTCCTCGGGATTTCGGGTATCAGTGTGGGGGGAACCCCGCGGGAGGAAAAATGACGGATTGATTTTTGGAAGGCGGTATGCCAAATTTTTTCATTGGACGGAATGGAGATTTCTGCAAAGCGGCTGAGTGACAACTTCTTTGAAATCTGAGTTTCTGCCAACGACGAGATGGTGCTCTTGCGCTGGGTCAAGATGGAATTATCGTAGTGGCTGCGAAAAGAATCTGCCGCTAGCGCCACGGTAGAAAGGAAGGGCGCCCAAGTCGCAGATCCTGCGAGACAGCGACCAGTGAAATTCCCGGGGTTCTGAAAATTTCTCGAGGTCTCGGAAAGATCAGGGAGATTTCGCTGAACGTCGTTGGAAAGCGGAGCTGCGCTTTCGGAGAACAATACGGGGTGAACCGAGTCTGACACAAAGGCTCGGACTTGTGAGGAATTTTCTGGAGAAGGTAATGAGAATTGACGGTAAAGATGAGGCCGTTTACTTACGATACAGAGATCTGCAGAAATTGGAGAAAAATTTCAGACGGATCTATCAATGTAGGAGGTTAATGGACTATAAAGGATGATCCTTCACGAATACATAGATTCCCTACGGCGGCAACTGCGAATCTCTTTTTTTCGTACGTTCGGTTTCCCCATCCTGGCCTCCCCTCGTCGAACAATGGCTCCAGGATCTGGCGCCACTTGCGAACAATCAATTCGCTAGTCGATTAACCAAGCCTCACAGTAGCACTCGTCAACGCGGTTCAACGGAGGTACGCCATAACTCCGGTCTATTACTGAAATCCATAAGCCACCTGCCACCCTCCGCTGCTCTTGACCATATTCTCATGATCACTTAAACATCAGCGTGAAACGACGGGGCACATCCAACTTGGCCAAGTGAAGCTCGTAAAACTCAACCTTGTCCAGCAGCGCTTGGCCCAAAATCTCTCTCAACTGCTTAGCACCTCTCACATCGGCCGAAATGTGCTTCTTTTGCTCGGGATCCCCAAGCACCTTCAACAACTGCGTCCACTGCCAGTTCAGCTGAATGTCATTGTACAGCCGCGTGGGGCCACGAATGATCCTCTCCACCGTGTAGCCCTCGTTGTTCAACAAAAACACCTTGGGAGGCTCAATGTCGTGTCTCACATAGGAGGTCAACTCCTGGGCCGTCATCTGTGCTGATCCGTCGCCTTGCACGAGAACCACACGGCGCTTGGTACCCAAATCGCGTTCGGCACGGGCGCCTCCTAACGTTCCTGGCAAAGCGTACCCAATGGACCCGTAGAAAGACTGCGAGTGGAATGTAGAACCCTTGGGAAGAGCCAAATCAGCAACGCCAAAAAGGAAACTACACGTCTCAACGAAGAAAATGTCGTTTGGCTGCAAATAGCTCTTCATGAAGTCGAGCATCTTGTTCTGTGTGATCATCTCCTTGTCTTCGTCTCTGTCGCTGAAAATGGGCATCTTGTACTTGTGATCAATGTTGTTTTGGCCGGCGTTGTGGACGAATTGGTTCACATCGAGCCTTTCGGCGAGCTTGGTCATCAAGTCGTTGATGGAAAACACCCTCTGGTCCTTCTGCTCGCTCTTGACTTCGATATACTCATCGTCAATCAAAATATAGTCGGGGTGGATCTCCACATAGTCGGTTATCTGGTCGAAGTTGAACGAATTGAAGCCGTTGTTGGTTTCATTGTTGAAGTAGCCCATGTTCAACAAAACATCTGTCTTGCGCTCAATGCTCTCGACAATCTTCTTGTCCTCCGTCAACTTACCGTAGTAGCATCCGACGTAGTTAGGTAAACTCTCATCGATGTTTCTGGCAAGGTTAGACGTGAAGAGTTTGACAAAATTTGCGGGCATTGCCTCCACAAACTTGGTAAACTGCTCCTGGGCATGGAAACGAGGGATCAACGCATCACCGAATATAGAGGGTTGCTTAGCGTTGTAGAGTTTGTTCAAGATTCTGTCTGCAACATCGTCAAGCAACGCAGCGTCTTTGAGCTCGCTGATATCCAATGGCTGCGCCAATCTCGACTTTGGAACCATCACGTCGGGTACATCGCTAGGAATGAACAAGTAGCCGGGTCTCTTCTCCTGCAAAATCTTGCGAAGCACCTTGTCAATTCTGTCCAAGTTATCGGATGGGTCTTCCTTTGTAAGAGACTCTTGAATGCACGAAACACCCTCAACAGCACGCTTGTATACGTCATGGTCCGGAGGAGTCAAGGCGTGTCTGCTTGGAACCAAGTGATGAATATTACGAACGGATCTGCGAGAAGCCGTCTTCGCCTGGTTTTGCTGGACCGACGATGTGGTTCCCACAATGTGTAACACAGGCATATGTTCGGCAAAAGCGCCGGCCACGCCGTTGATGGCTGAAAGCTCGCCAACACCGTAAGTAGTGACCAACACACTCAAGCCCTGGATCACTCTGGCGTAGCCATCGGCAGCGTAAGCGGCATTGAGCTCGTTGCAAATGCCTACAAACTCGATCTCCTTCTCTTTTGCAATCGAATCAGAGTACAAGTGCTCCAAGAGGGCCAAGTTAAAGTCGCCTGGGATGCCAAAGACCGACTTGAGTTTGGGGTTTGCCTGAGCAATACGCAAGAACAAGTACTCGCCTAATGGTACTGAGTCTGAGTATGAGGAGGCAATGTCCTCCTTTGAGCCTGGTCTGGTTATTACTGGAGCCATTTTTCGATGTTTCACAAAATGGAAGGAGTGCCTTTATTTATAATGCCAGGGACCGTTAGGCTTTCCAGGCCCTGACCATAATACCCGAAGGGATCACCATTTGTGCCATGGAGAAGGCCATTTTGGTGAGCGGATGCATGCGGGTAATCGCGGCAATTGGCGGCTGCCAAACCAAATCTGCTTGGCGTGGCTCTAAAAAGTCCGTGCCGAACTATAGATCCTCTCTTTCGCGCCATGCATTCAGAGTCCGCGCGGCGATAATCACTGGCATTAGACAGCGACACAAAACCAGCTAACATTGTGGGGGCCTCTGGCCAACTTGAGCATGAGCAGCATTTCAGCAGTCTTCAACGACCCTTTAAGCTTCAATTCATCAGCTTATCCCAATTGCCCAAAGCCAAACAATTCCGGTAGGCCCGGTGAATTCGAACCCCTCGGAGTGGCATTTTTCGTCGGTTAGTGAGTCTCGCCAATGCATCTCAACAGCCGGTTCTCTACCCGAGGACTCACACCTCCCCCCTAATCAGCCTTGGAAAGTCAAACACAATTAAATCAGCTGACGCAGCAAATTCCCCAATGACTTGCTCCATAAGGCAATTGGTTTTAGGTTTGTGCGGGTGACTGAGCTCTAGACTCACGATGAGTCTCCCCTAAACCATTAGCCGAGATGACCCTGTGTGGCACGAGCTTATTACCCGAGCTTTGAGGTTAGTGACCGCGAGAAACCGAAGCTGACTGAGTGTCATGTATGGGGTTTTCTGCTTCCGGGGGTATTCCTGGATTCGTGTTGTTGCTTTGGTACTATTGGTTGAGACATTGTGATGAAGTTGTTCGAAGTGGAGAACCTCTTCAAAGAACATGATTCGCTGCTGTTGATTCCTGGAGCTATCAGCCTCTCATAGATTGATTCTGTTGCTGACCATTTCCAGAAGGCATTCGATATCCACTCTCCAATCTAACGCAAAATTGTCTCGGTTGCCAAAATATCTCAAATCATTCATTTAATGTATTCGAAGTGGGGATTTTTGCCCCCACCAGGCCACGAAAAGTCAAACACATCAATCTCCTCGTGCCCGAGCCCCCCATCATTTTGTACCCCAATCTTCACTCCCATACATCCTTCCATGACCACGGGACCTTTCTTCACGTAGACTTGGCAGTCCACGACATTATGGAGCCGTAGTTGATGGCTTTCCACGTAAAGCACGCTGTTCTTGATATCACAAGCCATTAGTGGCCCTGTGGTATTTATCTTGATGGTAGAATCAATGATCTGTTCCAAACGCACAGACCCTGGCCACACCTCTTTGTTGCTGATCGAAGAAGACTCAATGTTGTTGATGTTGGCGTGACCTGTGCCTAGATACTCATCCAAATTGACATTTTGGTTCCTGATCTGAGAAACCTGCTTCAGTGTAACTGCAGCCTTCATGATTTTTACGGACTCAGGCTGCTTTAGAAGCTCTGGTGCCTGTGGCTGGCCCTCAAAACGAAAATAATCAACATTGATCCGGTTGTCTGCTGCTTCTATGGCTCTGTTGGCCGCTTGAATACTGCTGTAGAGTTTTTTGCGTTCGAAGGGAGGGATCTGTTTTGAGCTTTGTCGATTTAGCTCACTAACAGTTGCCTTAAGCTGGTCAAGCTCACTGTTATCCGTACACTTGGTGATTTGTTGTACTAGATCCATCAGTGTTGATATCTCCAGTAATGCAGGACCGCATCTTATCGGGTCCCATCACCACCAGTTCAGAATGCACTATGATTCATTTTTTACATTAATGACAAGATTCTCTACTTATTCATATTTTAACCTTTCTATTCCATTTATTTTCTAAGCCTTGGCAATCTTGGTCCTGCCCACCAAGTGGTCGGCGATTTCTCTCGCTTTAGCCCAGTGTATTCTCTTTGGCATTCTTCTGCCAACTTCAGTCTCAAAATCATACAATTGTCTGATTGGGGTGAAGTTCAAGTGCAGCGATACAATTCCCAAGACCGCTGCAGTTTCTGTCAATTTCTTATTGTCCATAGGGAACTCGAGCTCATCTCTGTATTTGCTCACTGTGTCCACCTTCTGCTCAATAAACTGCACGGCCTTGACGGCGAATCTGGTTGCCCTGGTTCTGTCTACTGGAGATGGCAAGCCACCCTGTTGCACGTGGCCGGGGACGGCAGTCTTGGTGTCAAACACACCATCCGACTCCAGCTTCATGATCTCAGCCAAAACTTGAGTGGTCAAAACTTTGGAGGCATTTGTGCTCTTCAACAAGAGCTTTCCGGTTCTAGAAAGGCCGTTCTCTGCAGTGAACGACTCCTTCATGGACTTGATATCGAGCTCCAATTGAGCCAAGTCGATGCCCTCTTCAGGAACATACGAAGCCTGTGCGCCACAAGCTAAAGATGCAAAGGTAGCGATGTATCCTGAATTGCCTCCTTGGCAATCAATCACAAACGCACGGTCTCTGGTGGCAGAAGCAGACTGCTTGACGACATCACAGTAGTCCATCAAAGAGTTCAAACATGTGTCGGAACCGAGAGAATAGTCCGTACCAGGCACGTTGTTCGAAATGGTGGCCGGAATAAGCACCATTGGAATACGGAATGCAGGGTACATTGCACGAGCCCTCTCCAACTGTTCCAAAGAAGCAAAGGCCTCGAACCCTCCGACAAGTACCAATCCGTCGAAGTTGTACTTCTCGAAGTAGTATGCAATTAACCCCAAGTCAGTGCTCTCGGGTGTGTTTCTGTTAGTGCCGATTTCACATCCGCCAATAGAGGTCCAGCCCTCAATGGACAACCAGTCAATGGAGCGGACAGATTCGTGTCTCGCCAATCCAGAGAATCCGTTGTGGATAGCGTAGGGAGTGTGACCCCTAGACATACAGTAGGTTGCCATTGCATAGACTGCGCTGTTCATACCTCCAGCAGGAGCACCGACGTTGATGATGGCGATCCGCTTTCTTTTCTCCTCGGGGAGAGATGGCTTTTCGTGGTTGGCCGAATTGATTGCCATGAAGTTCAGCAAATGCTCCACGAACTCAGGGTCTCTCAATTCCATGGCTTTCGTGAAGTCGTGTTTGGAGATAGCATCCGCCACGGACTTGGTCACCTTTACTGCTTCCACAAGCGATAAACGCACAATCTTGTTCTCCTTGACACCAATCAATGGAGATGGGGTATCCGGCGTGGAATCCAAAACGGCCTTCACGGCTTCAACACCCTGGAATGTAGCAATTATTCTGTCATATGCAACAGCGGTACCACCTCTCTGAACATGGCCCAAGGTGGTGACCCTAGTATCCAAGCCCAACTTGTTGGCTAGAACGTCTTTGACTTGGTTTGCGGTGATCGGCTCGAGGTCACTGGTGATGGCACCCTCTGCCATGATGACAATAGTCTTTCTTTTGCCCTTATCTCTGTGCTTAGAGACAATGTCACACATTTGACTCTCCCAGTCTTTGGACGACGATGGTTTCTCCGGAATGAAAATGTAATCAGCGGAGGTAGCGATGCCCGCCATCAAGGCCAACCAGCCACAGTGACGGCCCATAACCTCAACCACAAAAGCTCTCGAGTGTGAGTTAGCAGTAGCATCAATGTAGTCAATGGCTCTGCAGATTCTGTCCAAGGCAGAGTAGGCACCGATGGTGGCATCGGTGGTGGCCATGTCGTTGTCGATGGATCCCACGGTACCACAAATGTTCAAATGCTTATGCCTTTCGTACTGCTTTTCATTGATGGAGCCATTGTCAAGCAACTCCTTGATCAAGGAAGGCCACTCGGACCGGAACAAGTCAGCACCAGTCAAAGAGCCGTCACCACCGCAAACAATAAGAGCGTCGATTCCGGCGTCAATCATGTTTTTGCATGCTTTCAAACGGCCTGGTCTCTCTTTGAAAGCCATGCATCTGGCAGTTCCAATCTTCGTACCACCTTCAGTCAAGTAGCCTCTGACGTCCTGCCACAGCATCTCCTTGATATACTCTGAGCCTCCTCTCACCAAGCCTTCGTAGCCCTCCATCACAGCAAAAGGCTTGCAACCTCTGAAAATGGCAGCACGAACCACAGCACGCACACAGGCATTCATACCTGGGGCATCACCGCCCGAGGTCATAACAGCAATATTCCTCAGTACGGGGCCATCGTGAATAAGTCTAGACACTTCGGAAGCAGCTGAGCTCATTATAGTGGGCTCGTGATCTTCGATGGTCAATTTGCTCACAGGGGGAAGCAAGCTCATGGCGTTATAGGTGGTGTTGAAGCCCACCAAATTGCCCAATGGATCGATGGTGTAGATTTCACAGGGTTGCACGTCATTGGGGTACATCTGGCAGGGGATCTCCAGGCTCACAAACGTAGAAGCCAATTCATGCAACTTTGTTACAGCAAATGTCAAGTGGGACATCTGAGATCTCCAGTCAGTCAGTGCATGCAGCAGAGTCCAGAAGTCTATCAACTCTTCAATCTCCTCTTCGGTCTTTTCGTTTGAAATTTCAATCTTCACGGTGGTCTTCTGGTCGTCGGCTTGCAAAATAGCGAAGGAAGCCTGTTCAGACTTGACCTTGAAGCCGACCAAGTTGGAGTAGAAATTGATGGTCTGGTTCATTGCGGGTTTCCCCGGAGCGTGAAGCACAATGCCAGAGGCGCCATTTATAGCGGCAACAGGCATTTTGGGTGTAGTTGGTTTAACCTTCTAGTTAATCGGGAGAGCTAAAGAGTCCGAGATATATCTGTGCGGCCATCACCTGACCACCGGCCATCGCCAACCCGAGTCTATGGAAAGGGGAGTGACGGGAAAATTTTAGGAAGAAATGTAATAGAATTTATTTTTCATGATTTTGAAAAGCCTATTTTGTGGGTTTTATAGCGGGGCTGTTGATCTGGTCGGTGCTACTAATGGCTGCGCAATCACTGATTGTCACGCAACGTCATCCCCGTAGAATCGACGATGACCATGTGACCCGTGTCAAAGAAGAGTTGTTTTTAGGAAGAAGTGACATTAGCGGAGAATCACACTGACTTGTATTTTTAGATGGAATTGGTTTGAAAAAGTGATTTGGCCCATGTGTAGCTTGTGATTTCGGGTGCCTAGGGTTTTGGCTCTTCAACACCATGCAGCAATAAGATTAAGCGAGGCATTGATAGTCTTAGTCACCTGTCCATGAAAAAAAACTTCTCTTTATCTTGATGCTTTCTATGTGGGTGATGGCTGCAAAAGGTGGTTGCTGACTTGACATGTCCTCTGATTTTTATGCGCTTTCTTACAGATTCGACACAGCTCCACCCATGGAATCACGAGAAGCTGGAGAATGCCATGGAAGTAGCGTGGTGTCTATCCTCAATCTTTTCTTGATCATTTTGGACGATGTTCCTCACACTCTTCGACATTGTCCGATTTCTCCCTGAGTTCAACAGCTGGGGACGATCATGTACGTTGTGCTTCGGGCAGTAATCTCTATCTCTCTCTTCTTGTTTTTTCAGGACCAGCTAAGTGTGGATCTTATAGCTCTCCTGTTTTTTAGATCTTTCTGTTTTATAAATATTCGTACCAACACAGATTCCACTTGTTGTCCGCTGATTTGTACTTAAAATGGCTATTCACTACAATTGCGCAAAACGTTAAAGCGACTTTAAAAATCAAGGATGCTTTTAATTGAGCTAAGTCAGTGGTAAGCTACACGAGCGAGCCAAACTTTCGATGGCCATCGACTCGCCTGACGAAATTGGCAGGTTCAGGTGGGACTTGAGTACATCCCCAATCCTCGCCATAGAAAAAGGGTCCAAATAACCCGAACGCTGAACAAAAAGACAAAGAGCAGGCTTGAGCTAATAGCCTTATCAAAATATCAATAGCTAAGAAGAAAAGAGAGTTCCTTTCTCCTTGTGGTTCCTAGCTCACCCATTGGCTGCGAACGGTCCACCAACCAGCGTCTTCACTAGCCCCATTCTTCCCTGAAATTTCCCTTTGGAGCTAACTGGAGAGGTCTCAATTTAGCCATTCCACTCTTACAACTACAAAAGAATTCGCTATTCTTCTTCTGTTGAGCGAACCTGAATTGCCCACCTTGAGAACCTTTCCAACCAACAAATTCGAGATTAGGCCTTTCGAAGAAGATTTATATGGAATACCGAAATACCGTTCTGACATGCTTCAAAGTAAATCATCCCATTTCGTATGGACGGTGAACTCGGGGAATCTGGTGCACCCTCACTGGTTGCTTGAGAACCTGGTTTCACTACCCACCCGACAGCCATCGACCAATCAGCGAACCCATCCACAAAAACTACTCAAACATCTTCGAAGACAAATCTCCTCTTTTCTCATCTAAAATCTACACCGGTTCCCGGCCTGGTTTCTTCCAACACCACCTAGTCCAGGATTTACGCGGGCCCCACAGACACTGAGGCCCCCAGCGTACACACCCTCCCGCGCTCAAATTTTTCTCGACAAGCTAACTTGATCTTCAGCACAACCAAACTATCTAATGTCGGAAAAGACCGCCCAGCCTTTGGCTGAGATCTCCAAGATGACGGTGCCTACGCTTCCATCCACCGCTCCTGAGTTGCCCAAACAGAACGGATTCTGGTCCTCCAACCCAGTGTTCTCCTACTTGAACGATGTCTACACCAACATTTCTCAGCACAGACAGTCTTTGGGTTTGACCAACCCCGGCACTGTTGAGAACCTCACCAAGGAGGTGAACCGTGACGTGTTCTTGAACCAGCACTTCTTCCAGGGTTTGCGTGCCGACTTGAACAAGTCCTTCTCTTTCGACCCTGCTTTCCAGACCTCCCATGCCTTTTCCATCGGTGGTGACTTGCCCCCTTATGCATTCTCGGCCTTGTACGCCCGTGAGAACATGTTTGCCCAGGGTAACATCGACAATCAGTTTTCCGTGTCTGGTAAGGTCAACTACGGCTGGGACGAGCACAATGTGTCCAAGGTGACTTTGCAGATTGCTCATGGCCAGCCCACAATGTGCCAGTTGGAGCAGGACTACAACGCCAACGACTTCTCCATCAACCTCAAGACCTTGAACCCTCTGTACTTGTCTGGTGCCTTTACCGGTGTCGCCATTGGCTCTTTGTTGCAGTCTTTGACTAAGAAGTTCGCCGTTGGTGTCGAAGCCACCTTCTCCAGACAGAACTCCTCTCTTCCACCAGACAGTGCCATCAGCTACTTCGCCCGCTACAACGCTGGCGACTGGATTGCCACTGCTCAGGTCCAGGGTCAAGGTGCTCTTGTGGGTACTTTCTGGAGAAAGGTGTCCGAGAACGTCCAGGCTGGTTTGGAGACCCAGATTGCCGCTGGCATGAGACCCGTCAGCACACCTTTCGGTGCTCAGCTTGAACCTGTCGTTGAGGGTATCACCACCATGGGTGCCAAATACGAATACCGTACCGCTGTCTTCAGAGGCCAGGTCGACACCACCGGTAAGACCTCCGTTTTCTTGGAGAAGAAGATCATGCCTATGCTTTCTGTCATGTTTGCGGGTGAGATTGACCACTTCAAGCAGTCCTCCAAGGTGGGTGCTGGTTTGCAGGTCGAAACCGCTGGTAACGAGCAGATATTCTTGATGCAAAACGGAATGGTGGACGCCAACGGCAATCCTATCCCTGGCGCTGCCATGTAATGCATCCTGATAGACTAGCACAAGTGCTACAACCCATACTTTCATGACCTCTCATTGTATATATCGTATAATCATATATTGTACATTTCGATGCTCCGCTTCACCACCCAAACAACCTAGAGAGACCCCCTTGCTTACTGGGCTGTCCACTCTCACTGCGTCGGGCACTGACAAGGCGGTAAACGTCGGACGAGCTAAGCAGCTCGCTCTTTCCATTCATTCTTTGCTTCAGCTCACTTCGCGGTGGTTTAGGATGAGGGTTCAGCAAGTTGGCCTTGGGCCGGGGTCCATAAACTCCGCGACCCGATCCAATACTTTGGCGTCGTCCATTTGGTTGCTGTAAATTGGCATGCAAGTTTTTCTCGGTGATGGAGCGGTAAATATCCCTGAGTGTGCCTTCCTGAGTACGGTTCGATGCGATACTGTTCTTTGCACTGGCTAGCGAGTAGTTAGAGCGAGAGTGGGATAGCTGGGGCTGGGGCTGGGGTTGTGGCTGGCGCACGCTTGGCTCCATCCAGTTGCTGACAGAATTGTAGAGCTCACTAGGAGACGACCGGCGAGACCTCTGGCTCTGTGTGTTCTGTCTTGCTCTATTGTACTGCGAGAGCGACGTCTTTGGAAATTCGTCCTCTGCTTCCTCGTCAGCAGCCTCATGGGTGGTTGAGCCGACGTTGCTGCGTATATCCGGAACAAGAGGAATCTTCCCACGCTGATAGTTAATGGCGGCTGGATATGCACTTGACGCCAATGACATTGTCCGCGATTGTGATCTAGGAATATTGTAGTTGATGGACTTGGTAGTGGAGATGTTTTCTTCGTACTCGTCTAGAAGCGAGTCCATTGACGAGGTATCCGATTTGGCGTCAGCTTTCGTGAGGCGAGTGCGTGATTGATAAGGATTAGACTGAAGCTTGTATGACAACTCTTTTGCAGCGGGAATACTTGCAAGTGGATTTGCATGAGGGTTAGAATGCGGATGAGCCAGACTCACGGGTTTTGGTTGGAAAAGCTTGGGGTTTGGTTTTTCAGAATTGTGCTCATTGAGATTGAAGCTGGCAAGCGCTGCTGTAATACCTTGATCTGTGCCCTTGCTCTGCAACAGGTTCGGAGGTAGCTGAAATGCTGGCTCAGGTTCGTAGAGCTGCTGTGGGGACACAGGTGCAGACGGTGGTGACTCCGGGATATCGTTAAAGAATGGCTTGAAGTGGCTCGATTTAGGTGTTATCTCACGCCCAGCATGAAGATCTTCGCCATCCACGTCTTGCTGTTTCGCTTTCACTGGAGTGCGAGGCTCCTGGATTCCTTCTTCTTGGTATGACAGAAGGGAAGGTGCGTTGGCGGCTGCAAACGAGAGATTGGTGTATTTTACAACGCTCTGCAAGATCTGCTCAAGGTCCTTGATCACTGCAACGTCTTCTGTATCGAGGTTGATTTTCCAGTACCGCTCTGGGTTAGACAAAGGCAAAATGAACTGGTTGAGGCTAATGCGAAGAATTTTGAGCTTCGGAAGAAGCGGGTAGACAAATGAGCGGCCACACAGCAAGTAAGTCACGTCGCCATTATGCAATTGGAAGATCTCGATTTCGCCATGTCCCAAGAGGGTTCCAGAGGAGGACTGCAGTACCGGATCGTGAATCTGTTCATGGTACACCAAGATCCGAGCAGCTTGATACCGAAATAATGAAGACTTACCTTGTAAGTTCTGCTGAGAGAGAAGTCCCAGATATTTATGTTCGTCGTCCACGGAACTTGCCTCGTTCAGGTTGGTGGGAGCTGGTTGTTTTCTATTCTTGCGGATCTGCTTAGCCTCACTGATAAACGAAGGTTCACTGACTTGATCACTGCTTTTCTTGTGACGTAATAGCGTTTGTTTCCGAGGACTCATGAGCTGGTCTTGGTGCTTGGGTGGTTGCGGTAGCGACTCAGTGTTTAATTTGGGAAACAGGTTGGCCGAGGCCTCCACAGGCGTTTTTGGCGTGCCAGAGGCTTGAATATTAGAGGAATCAGGCTCAATTGTAGAGACTTTCGAGGCTTTTTGTGGACGTGGGCCTTCCAGAGGATTCTCAGAGGAGGGTGTTTTCTTTTTCTTTCTGCCCCGCCATTTTCGCTTGTCGTTCGGCGGCCTCCGAGTTTTTGCATCTTCCGGCTTATCCTGGCTGATCATGATAGAAGCCAGGAAAATCAAGCAGATGTGTTGTTGATAATGGAGTACCGGTGTATGGCTAGTTGAATGTTTTCTCAAAAGTGGTTATTGCAGAATCTGAGGTACGGGTGGTCTGGGGTAAGTCTGGGGCAGGTCCCCCGACAATACAGAAAAAAAGTAATTGGTGCAAAATTAGTTAAAGAGTTAATGAATCCCCGTATGGGAAACAATTGGGAGGAAATATACCTGGCGGTGATGCACCGTTACGGCGGATTTAATGACGTTGATTAAATGAGACCCGGGCGAGGGGTTGATTATGTTGTAAAAGCATCTGAGAATAAAGGCATTTCGAGATTTAGCTGTTTTGAGTTTCAATTACCCAATCTTCTCTCGAAACCCTCGAAAGTGGCAGACTCTCCCTGCTCTATATCCGCGGTCAACAAAGGCTTGTAGCCCACATTACGCTCGTTGACAGCATCTTCTTCTTTAGTCCAGATGACGATTTTGTGCAAGGCGTTGATAACGGGGCTAATTTTGCTTTCGATCCACAGAATCACCTTCAGCGGGGGGAACATGAAGTTTATCTTGCCCAGCGCAAGCAAGTAGCCAGCGCTGATGCCAGCCATATGGCCGAAAAACGATGAGTTTGGAAAAATGAAAGCGAGGAAGCAAGCGTAGATCACAGGCACGTAGAGGGTTGGAATGGGAAATTCGTTGCCTGGTAACCTGAAGGTGTAAATCGAGGGGTGGGTGAAGTGCTCTTTATAGCAGTAGAAGGTCACGAGCGAGAAGAAAATGCCCAGCAAACCGCCAATCTGTTGCGTAGGGAACAAGAAAAGCCCAACCAAGCAGTATTGCAATGCCGCCGCAACGGCCAACACGTTCATGGTGACGCCAGTGTAGATGGTTCCATGAGACTTTTCATAACGGGCCAAGAGCGGAGCCAAAGCCACAAGATTCAACAACAAATGCAACCCGTTAAGGTGAGGAAAGATGTAGAACAGAATGGCGTTCAAATTAAGGTTCAATGGCGCATGGGGGTCCAAGATGACAGCTTCGGAATCGCGGGGATAGAATCCAAAGAAGCCTAAAGCGAAGATGATAAATCCAACAGTGAAGGCAGGGAGGTTATCCAAGGACTCAGCGTTGGGCAAATGCACATTCAAAGGCGCCATAACAAGGGTTTGAATGGTGTGGTTTTGAGAGTATTTGGAGACTGCCCGTGTGGTCCGGTCTAAAAAACTCTCGATTTCATCAACACCCACTGGATGTTTCGCGCATGGACCAGAAATCTTCCTTTGCTGCCCGCCAAGCCAAAAACTAGTCAAAACTGCTCTAGAATCATTTTTTTTCGCTTTCTTCGAATATTCCTGGAGTAATACTGTTGTTCATGTTTTAAAAATTCGATATCTTGGAGCCATTTCCGAGGATCCTGGCTCTTTGGGTAGTCTTGGTTGAGGACTAGCTGTAGATCTAGACTAGTCTAGACCACTAGTGGCTCAGTACCAGCCAGGATTCCCTAGAGCAAAAGTAAAGTGTGCTGTGGGTGGCTCGAAGCGCCAAAGTGGTCCAAAACGGAAGGAAAGAATTGGGCCAGTTTTCACTTCAAACTGTTCTTGGAATTGCAAGGCACGACGATCAACTCAAGTGGAGACCAGGCGATTTCTGTAAACGCCAAAACTCCGCAATTCCTCGTTGGATCAATCTCCGATCCAGGCCCATCGAAATTCACGGAGTCATGATTCACAATCAACTCTTGATCTGGTTTTCCTCTAAAATGGCATAAACGGCCACATTCCCCTTTCCGTAAGCCACCAAAAGTCACCTTCAGATAGCCTTCTTCAAAGTCGTAAAGTTGAACAAGTGAGCCAGAGTATCCCTAAATGTGGGCTGTAGTAATGGGCCCGCCATATCACATTAAACATGAGCTCCATATCCCTGTATTCAGCCATTTACCCTAGCTTCGACATTGCGTTATTTGTTCCACCCAGTGTCTTGTTTCGCTAGAGCATCGACACATAATCAACAGATCTCTAGCAACACCAGAAACCAGCATGAAAAGCAGTTTCACCATAACAAAAGCAGCTTCAAAGGCAGCTTCAAAAGCAGCTAGCTGCTCTCCGGCCTAGCCTCCTTGCCCAAATCCTGGTCCACCCTTTGTTGAAAGGCTCGAAGGAACTCTTTCTTTCTGAGGTTACTTTCCCGCATGGCTTCGATCTTCTCCAACCGTTGCTCAACAGGCTCACAAATGCCGTCAATTTCGAGAAGAAGCTGTCTCATTTCATTGAGTTTCATGCGGATTGTGCCAGCGTGATTGTCAAAGTCTTTTGGCTGCAACTCGCCTTTTTCAAGCTGCTGTAGAAGAGTGAATAGATTGGGTAGAAGCTCAATCACCTCTGCTCTATCCAAAGCTGATCCTTCCGATTCACGACCATCCTCCATCTCCACGTCTTTCGGATCTAGTTTTTTGGCTTCTTCACTCATGCTGTGGGTTTTTGTATGCGGTAAGCACCTGTAGTAGAAGAGACGCACCCTTACACCACCACACATTCCCATGACCAGAGTCACTAGAGTTAGTCCCACATGGTCATTGACAAAATCAAAAAGAACCTTATAATGTGTAGTTTAGGCTCGATTTCGATTTTAAGATGTACTGGCGGTGAAGGGTTAGGTGGACGTGCCTACATATAGTCCTCAACATCAGCCCTACTTTGGCTGATTATCTCGACCACACCATCACAATGGACCTCTTATTTCTGGCACTCACCAAATGTTTGCCTTGTTTTCCAGACCTCTCGAGCCCCTCACTCACGGTCAATGGAACGAAATACAGAATCCTCCGCCTCCTCGGTGAAGGTGGCTTCTCATACGTCTACTTGGTATCTCAGAAGAACAACCCCAATAATTTGTACGCCATGAAGAAGATACGGTGCCCTTATGGTGGCAATGATGCAACATATGCCAATGCGTGGCGGGAGGTCCGTAGCTACCACCGGTTTGCCGAGAGCAAGACGCCGTATATCATCCATACGATAGACGAAAGCGTGGTCAACGAAAGTGACGGATCCAGAACCTTTTACATCCTCCTTCCGTACTTTGAGAGGTCCCTCCAGGACGTGCTCAATTTCAATGTACTCAACAGCGTGTCAATGGAGGAAGAAGAAGTGCTCAAGATCTTTATTGGTGTCCTCAGAGGTCTTCAGGCAATGCACAAGTATCAAAGACGAGGAACAGGCGGTGGTCCGGAAACCGACGACGACGAAAATGACTTGATGCTTCCGGATGACGATGAAGACAGCTATGGCCAGGCCACTGAATTACTGGAACTCTGCCCCTATGCGCATAGAGATATCAAGCCTGCCAATGTAATGCTCTCTGCTGAGGGTTTGCCAGTACTCGCTGACTTGGGGCTGTGTTCCAAAGCCCGAGTTTCAGTGAACTCAAGACAACAGGCACTCACATTGACTGAGTTTGCTCAAGAGCATTGCACACTTCCATACAGAGCACCCGAGCTTTTAGATGTCGCTAGCAATGCTGAAATCACCGAGGCGACCGACATTTGGTCTCTCGGATGCCTACTATACAGCTGTTGCTTCGGATTATCGCCGTTTGAGAAACTCGAAATTGAACAGGGTGCCAATTTGAATTTGGCGATCTCGCAGGGTAAATATGAGATACCGAGCGACCTCCGAGGCTTTTCCCCCGAACTTATCGACATCATCAAATCGTGTCTTGTTTTGAATCCTAAAGAAAGACCTACTGTTGACGAGCTTCTAGAATCATGCCTCACCTTGCTCCACAGAATATGATCTCGGAATTGGACCCCATTTTCCATGGACCATACTGCATACAGACCGTCTACCCAAACATTTCAACCCGTGTCTATGCTTGATTAATAATTCTCATCAAATAACAGCGAGACCAACATGACTAAGTTTCAAAGGGGAGAGCTCATGGAGGGCTGGAACGACTGCCCGGATATTATGATGCTGGCTAGTTCCAGTAATAGCAGTATTGGAAGCCGCCTGAAAAGAAGGACTCCTCGTGCATACGGAGCCAACTCCTCCCAGGACAATGTGGCTTCAAACACCCTGGCTGCGCCTAAAGAATATTCTGAAGATGAGCTTCGGCGTGTAAAGTTGTCTATCGAGGAATACGTTAAGGAGGGTCTGTTCAAGGATCAAGACAAGGAATTTGTTACTGAAAGACTCGTCAAAACTTTCGATACACTCGATCGGAGCCACCAGCAGTTTGTCGCTCAAATCGCCGAAGCTGTGATTTCGAAACTGAAGAAACCCGGCCAGCTCAGAACGGAGGTGCTTACATTTATGATGGCTAATTCTGGAGTGAGCACATGGGCCGTGGGCCTTAAGAAATTCGTGGAGATGCAGTGAAATCAAGTTTAAAGTGAGGAGTGATTTGTGGAGCCTGATTTAGAGACGCAGAGAGACGTTAGACTCGTCGATGATGTTTATACTATACACAACACATAGAGCTGGGTAACTAAATGCATGATGGACTCGAGTCCATTTCCGTCCCAGCGGTATGGGTTCAAATGAAATGTTGCAGGAAAAATTTGCAGCTCTAAAGCGTCTACATTCTCTTTCTTCTGCCGATCTGGGCCTGGAAACCGGTCTTGATGCTGGAGACCGACCTCGTGGATCCACAGGCTTTGCAGCTCAAGAAATGCAATCTGTTGGCCGACTCTCTCTTCAACTCGGTATTCATGGACTTGCAAGTCTTGCATGTCACGTATTCAATGATGTATCTTCTCAAGACGGACTCCATCTGCTTTGGCTGGAACTTACCCTTCAAGACCAATCTCTTTTCACCGTCAATGGAACCAGAGGTACCCAACTCGGCGAACAAAAACTGGATTAAATGTTCGGGGTTTCTTTGCAAGACGGTGGCGATTTCTTGCACATTGGCAAACAACGTCTTTTTGGAGCCTTCTCTTTGACACACAGGTGGAGGAATTCTGAACTTGGGTCCGCTTCTCTCGCCCGCCAACTCTGGGTTGTTCTGCTTTAAAATGGTGAAAAAACGGGACAAAAGAAATTCGTAGGGCAAGCCCAACGTGGTCTGCACTGGCGACTCCTCGTCGTTTTCAGGAGCAGTCACCTCTTCGATGCCAGCCTTCTCCAAAGCCTGCTCAAAGTCGCTGGTGCCCAGCGTTTTCGTGGACTTCTTCTTCTTCTTTTTCAATCCCAAGTCATCGAATGATGCCGATACGCTGTCGACAGAGGGAGAGGCGCTGTCTCCGTTTTCCTCTGGCTTCTTGGCCTTCTTCTTCTTCTTCAAACCGGCGAACATGTCGTTCAACTCGGCGTTTGCGGGCGCAGGACTGCCACTTTCTCCATCCTCGACGGGCTTCTTGGCCTTCTTCTTCTTTTTCAAGCTCGGATCAAACCCTAAGTCACTCATTGTGGTTGAAAGTTGAGTAATGAGGTGAATTTTTTCCAGCCTTTTTTCTACCGTGCTGCGCACGACCAGGAGTACCAGTCGTTGATATTCAGGACTGGGGTATATTTGACGGGGAATCTAGCTTGTGAATTTAAAAAGATCGATTTTCGAAGATTTTTGAACAGAAAAGGTTTCTGCTATTCTAGGCGTTGCTTCTCGATGAGAGGTGTTTTCGTTTCCACATGTATGAGGTGACATTTATGTAGGCTTACTTTAAGAGGAATAACTACATAATCGATAAACCTAATATAGAAATGAAAATGAGTGATGGGATGGATTATTTTGCTTAGAGGCTCTTATTCATTTGGCGTACTTATTTCATTGGATATATATCCATGGCTCGATTCGAATGGCTGCGAAAATAGAACCACATCTTGGAGGTACGTCCTCGTCCCAGCGTTCAAATCAGACTCTCTTTTTCTCGTTACGTTTTTCCTTTTGGCATTACACTGGAAAGTTTGGAATTTGGATGATCGAATTCACTGATATTTAATGAGGACAAGAAGGGCCGCTCAGACCCTTCCAAAACTCAGAGGAGGGACATGATTCATCAAGGTCCCCAGTTGCTTTGGCTCAGAAACAAGAATTCACCCTCTTCGGCCTATCAAACTCATATATTGTGAATAATAACAGTTTTTGTTCAAATAAATACCCAGCTTCCAGACCTTTGTCTCTGAATCCGTCAGCAGCACTGGTCCCCGGATATGGACTAAAAACGATGAATGCTTTGCAATTCTTTAATTGTTTCATTGGCTCGTGATGTAATTGTTCGGGCAATGTTGGGCGCTGCTCCATGTTGGTAGTATTAACTGGGAAGACATCGATTGTCCCAAATAGAGGTAATCACACCACACATCCCTCTCAACTAAAGCCCTTTTCAACTACCAACTCCAGAAAGGAATTTAGTTAATCTTCTAATCACACCAATCAATAGACAGCACCTCAAAGAACATGCTTCTAACCCTGCAAAGAACACCCCTAATCGCACCCAACCTTTCACTGCTTTTCTATCACCTCAATTCAATCCATACCTCCCCTTCCTCGGTCCTCTCTACTTTTTGACGGCCAAAACGACCTCGCCACTCTCATCATTGTCGCTTCTATTATACATTGCCTGGGGCACTGACTACTAATCTATGTTCAACTTCTCAGTCTTCTCCCCCAAACTGTCAACGGCCCTAGCCTTCTCGGCCTCAGCGGCCTGCTCCTCAAGTTCCTTCGACTCGGTGCCCGGAGTGTAGGTCACCTTGGTGTTTTCACCCTGGTCTTCCACCTTCACATTGTCCTCGATAGCATACATCTTCAACAACCAGTTTTCGACTTCCTCCTTGTTGTTGGCCTCTGCCTCATAAATGGCGTCGTGGCCCGAGCTATTCTTGATAAAAACGTCCACCTTGTACTGCTCTGCTAATAGCTGGCACACTTCCAAATGGCCATTGTAGGCTGCCCAATGCAACGCGGTGTTGCCGTTGTCATTCTGCTTGCTGGCCAATTCCGACGCCTCTTTTTCGGGCAAAAGCGATAAAAGATACTTGACGACTTCTAAGTGCCCATTGGCAGCAGCCATGTGGATGGTGGTGCTTCTGGTGATATCGTCTTCTATGGTAGGAAGAAGCAGGCCAGGAACGATGGTCGTGAAAACCTCTTTAAGATATTCCAAGTCGCCTTCTCTGGCATCGTATATGAGAGCATCTTTTTCTTCCTGCGAAAGCGATGTTACGGCCATATTGGAGGGAGAAGCTTGTGGTGGAAAATGCGATGCTCTTCTCGCAGCAGTACACCTATATATATGGATGTTGATAAGCACACTGTTGATTTGTGATAATTATTCTTGCAAACTGCTGAATTAATCACAGTTCGTAATTTGGCCCCGAAGATGCCGCCAAAAATAGAGGAGATCGACAATGTCCAACCAGAGCCTCAAGTACCCAAGAAGAAGAACCCATTTGCTACTAAGAAGTCTACAACCGTCCGGCGAACCAAAGATGAGGTTTATCCAGAACACAAGGGCTTGAACAAACCCCACTACCTCGGAGATACCCAGCTTGATCTCCTTTTCCAAGATCTTGAAAAGGTCTTGCTGCCGAAGTTGGAGGATGTCTCCATTGAAACCATCTACCTGAACATATTCGGAGACGAAACTTCCTCAGATAAACGCTGGGCCGTGGTACAGCGGCTTTTAGACTATCTCATTGACATCAAAAACTACTCCATCAGGGCCAATGCAAAAGATACCGATAAGAACCTTCTTTCGATCTCCTTGCACGATATCAAAACATTTGCCAAGCTCATGAACGTTATCATCATCCTAGGAATCTACCCGTGCATTACTCCGTTGAGAATTGGTATTCCGCTCGAAAAACGGCGCCTCAAGGATTTTGGCTCTCCCATATATAAGCCGATACTGATAGACCAGGTGCCTCCAGCCAGGTTCGCCAAGTCTTACACAGAGCGCCACAAAAAGCATGAAGAGCTTCTCACTATGATATATGAAAAACTATCTCAGGTCTTTTTTGAAGAATCAGACGTGCAGCAGCTTTTGATGAAGGGAAGCGGGTACTCTGATTTTCTCACTGTGACCATCACTCTCGCCACGGTTCCTTACTTCAGCCTCCAGATTCGTGAGAAAACTGCTAGGGAATTCTCTACAGTCACATCAATTGCATCCACATTCGAGCTCTATCAGGATTACTCGCTTTTGGTCCAATCGCCTTGTCCAGGATTCTTCAAGACATTTGTCATGCTGAAGCTCCAGGCTCTTCCATATTCGGCTCCCAAGGGCGATGGCCTACTCACTTTAATGGAATATGTTCTTGGCTTGAGGGATCAAGAGGATATCAGTATTGAAAAGCTAGACCAAGTAGCCAGTGTGGTACTCCAAAAACCCAAAGATTGTCCAAGCAGCGTGTACTTTACTTCAATCGGAAATCAGTGCTACGACTTGCTTGTGAATATCAACAGACCCACCATCACGAGCTGCACGGCTCATGTTATAGAGAAAATCTGGTACAAAAACCCGAAAATAGTCGAGGATTTCATTCTTAAAAGAATCTGGAAGAACATCAACCCCAATCACCAGGACACCACACAATTGGTGCTTGTTTCTGAGGCTGACTTGAACAACAACATCAATGTTCTTCTCACGTTATCTTCAAGGCCTCTTCCTGTTCCATTGCTTATGTCCACCTTCATGCCCATTCTCGTGCCCTTATGGTCCTACTACATGTTCCTCAAGAACAACGAGGCCTCCGGAGAAATCGCTCAGAACATAATTTTGGGCTTTTTGGCGTGTATTGGCACGGATGCACATGCTTTGCAGCAGGCCCTTGATCTCTTAGCCCGCAATGTGGTGAGTGTGGGAGGTGAAGGCTGGAATTTCAGATTTGGCCCCAATTGGCTTGTTGAAATCGGTCGCGAGGACCAGCAGGTTGGCTCAAGCAACTCTGCCGAAACCAGGGTTTTGGAGTTTGTCAAGTTGCTCGACAGTGGCTGCAAGTACTTTGTTGAATTGGCCCAGCAGCTTGATGATGAACCTGTGAGAAAGCTTTTTGTTACTTTGCTTCGAAATTGGCTCAAGCTGGACTCCCAATCGCTTTCGGAAGACAACTCGTTCATCAGGCTCGCGGATCTTCGTCTTCTAGAAGGTTTGGCCAAGGAGTTCAAGGAAATACTTGCGGAGTCTCCCTATGAGCTATTGGAACTTATTCAAAGCGTGATTCAGCACAAGACTCCATCAATCGAACCCAATGATATGGACGTGGATTCAGATGACGAGGATGACCCACAAATGTCTTCCGATGAGCTACTCACGGTAGCTCTTGAGCTACTTTCAGCCGTGCTTTCAGAGACCCAACCCGCTGCTCTTGATGATGCTTGCAGAACAAAGCTTTCCTCAATCAGGAAGACTCTTCAAGAACGCCACAGCCTGCTTGCTCCAGCTTCGTCTTTGTCCGATAGAATTGGTCTCCTTTTACAAGGCGAGGCACCAGCAAAAAATGAACAAGAGGCCCACCAGAAGATATTCACTCGTGCTATTGCAAACCTCAACGATCCGTTGGTGCCTATAAGAGCACATGGGCTTTATCTTTTACGACAATTGGTGGAACAGCAAAGCCCGGTTCTTAGTCTAGACTTTGCTCTTAATTTGCATCTTCTACAACTTAAAGATCAGGAGCCCTTCATTTACCTTAATGCTATAAAGGGTCTTGACAGCTTGCTTGACTGGGACTCGTCGTCTGTTCTCCCCCAATTGATCGGTCTTTACTCTGGCTCCGCCGAAGAAAAGGCGGATCTTGATGAAAGACTCAAAATTGGCGAGGTCATTCTTCGTTTTATTCAAAACCAAGATGAAGCATTCACTGGTGCATTGGCCAAAGCGGTAGCAGATGGTGCCCTCCTGATCATTAGAAGACGTTCTGGAGATGATCCTTCGATCGATGACAGGCTCAGAATGTCTGCAATGTCTTTGTTAGGAACATGCTGCAACACTAACCCTATCGGGATTCTTGACAATCTTGAAAACGCTCTTGACTGTGCAATTGGCATTTTGCAACTCGAGACTGACAAGGATAAAGCTATTATGAGACGTTCTGCAATCGTCCTTATTCACGATTTGATCGTCGGAACCACAAAATCAGACGTTGTTCCTTTTCCCAGCTCATACAGAGATAAGGTTTTGACCGTCTTACGCTACATCAAGGATAACGATTCTGACCTTCTTACAAGAGAGCATGCCCAATCAGTCCTTGACACTATCGATGAACTTATCAACGCGCTGCTTGAGCAAAAATGAGACTACAAATTGTTGCTCTAACCAATTATTTGCCTTGAAGTATTTAAATTATTTAAAATGAAATTAAGCATCACGTCGTTTAGTCAACCTCCTCCATGGCAGATTCGACAGCTGGCTCCTCAGTAGAAGAGGTGGTGGTGGCACCAACATCAGCGGTCTCTGGCTCTTCGTCCTCGATGTTAAGACCCAAGGAGATCAATCTGTTGATTCTGTGAGCGAAAGAAGATGGCTCCTCCAAAGAGAAACCGGAAGTGAGCAAAGCAGTCTCGTACAACAAAGTAGTCAAGTCCTTGACAGTCTTGTCCTCGGCACCCTCAGCATCGACCTTCTTCTTCAACTCCTTGATGATAGGAGACTTTGGCGAGATCTCGAAGGTCTTCTTGGAAGACATGTAAGAAGACATAGTGGTGTCTCTCAAGGCCTGTGCCTTCATGATTCTCTCCATGTTAGCGGACCAACCGAACTGACCGGTTCTGATGGCAGCAGGGGCGTCAACCAACTTGTGGGAAACAACCACCTTCTCGACCTGGTCACCCAAGATCTCCTTCAAGGACTTGGTCAATGGCTCGAACTCCTCAACCTCCTTCTCTCTCTGCTTCTTCTCCTCCTCGGTCTCCTCCAACTCGAAGTCCTTAGTGATGTCAACCAACTTCTTGTCCTCGAACTCCTTCAACTGAGTCATGGCGTACTCGTCAATTGGGTCAACAAGGAACAAGACCTCGAAATTCTTGGCCTTCAAGGCGTCCAAGAATGGAGACTTCTCGACAGACTTGATGGACTCACCGGTGATGTAGTAGATGTTCTTCTGGTGCTCTGGCATACGGGTGACGTAGTCAGACAAAGAGGTGAACTCCTCAGTGGACTTGGTAGAGTAGTATCTCAACAACTTGGCCAAGGCAGGTCTGTTCTGCTGGTCCTCATGGATACCCAACTTGATGTTCTTAGAGAAGGCAGAGTAGAACTTCTCGAATTGCTCGGAGTCCTCGGCGATCTCGTTGAAGGTCTCGATCAACTTCTTGACGATGTTCTTTCTGATGACCTTCATGATCTTGTTCTGCTGCAACATCTCTCTGGACAAGTTCAATGGCAAGTCCTCAGAGTCCACAACACCCTTGACGAAGGACAACCACTCGGGGATCAACTCCTCAGCGTCATCGGTGATGAAAACACGACGGACGTACAACTTGATGTTGTTCTTCTTCTTCTTGGACTCGAAAGCGTCGAATGGAGCTCTCTTTGGAACGAACAAGATAGCCTTGAACTCCAATTGACCCTCAACGGAGAAGTGCTTGACAGCCAATGGGTCCTCCCAGTCGTTGGAGATGGACTTGTAGAAAGCGTTGTACTCCTCCTTGGAGACATCGCTTGGGTTTCTGGTCCACAAAGGCTTGGTCTTGTTCAACTCCTCGGTCTCAGTGACCTGCTCCTTCACCTTCTTGGTCTTCTCCTTCTTCTCCTCCTCGTCGTCAACCTCCTCCAACTTAGGCTTCTTGTCATCCTCCTCGTCCTTGGACTCTTCCTTAGACTCCTCGTCGTCAGCAGGGACGTCCTTCTCGACCTCCTTGGTGACAACCAACTGGATTGGGTAGGAAACGAACTCAGAGTGTCTCTTGACAACCTCCTTGATTCTCTTTTCCTCCAAGTACTCCAATTGGTCCTCCTTCAAGAACAATCTGATGATGGTACCACGCTTGATTCTCTCGTTGGTCTCGTCGTGGGTGATGGTGAACTTACCACCGGCGTTGGACTCCCAGACGTACTGCTCGTCGTCGTTGTGCTTGGAGATGACCTGGACGTGGTCGGCAACCAAGAAAAGGGAGTAGAAACCGACACCGAACTGACCAATCATGGACACATCAGCACCAGCAGAAAGAGCCTCCATAAAGGCCTTGGTACCAGACTTGGCGATAGTACCCAAGTTGTTGATCAAGTCGGTCTTGGTCATACCGATACCGGAGTCTCTGATCTCGAGAACCTTACCCTCTGGCTTAGGAGTGAGTCTGATGAACAACTCGGGCTCAGACTCCAACTGGGATGGGTCAGAAAGGGCCTGGTATCTGATCTTGTCCAAAGCATCAGAAGCGTTAGAGATCAACTCTCTCAAGAAAATTTCCTTGTTAGAGTAGACAGTGTTGATGATGAGAGACATCAACTGAGAAATCTCAGCGGTAAACTCGTGGGTCTCAACCTTCTCAGACATGGTGGCTAGTAATTTGATGAAGATGGAGAATTGGGCACCGTGTGTAATATATATAGTGGAAGACGCGGCGAGAAATGTTCCATCGCCTTCCATGGCCTCCTCGGTGGATGCAGGGCAAGGAACACCTGGATTCCACCGGCTTCCAAGGAAAGGACATGTTGATTTTTTGGAAAGCTGGAGGTGATTAGAGTGTAAACAAAAAGCTGCAGTTGAATTGTCAAGAAAATCGGCAGGTTATTCTGGTTTTCTGGGTGGGGCTTCTCTTTGAGTAATGGCTGCGAAAAAGCTCTGGAAGCCTGTCGATCTTGAATGTAGTGAGGCACAGCGAGGCATAGCGATGTATGTGGAAGACTGGTTTTGATCGAATTCTGTTTTTATTTTTCAAGATCAATCTTGTAGATTTCAGTTGCTCTAGTCGAGTAGAGTTCAGTTGAATAATTCAAAAGAAAATGAAGTTTTGGATTGGGCATTTTCTGGTCTGTTTGAATTGGGATTGATGCCAATGCCATGAATCCAAATGGACTGCTTGTGGAAGTTTGATGAAGATGAGCGGAGATTTTCGAAGTAAAAGGCAGAGCTACGTATCTACGAAAAAGTAATTGTTGATAGGGCAGGGGACAGAGCTAAGTATGCGCCAGAATAGATCTGTCGACCCTTCTAGGTTGAAAGATTGACCTCTATAGTTGAAAAAGTGGATTGTCCCTATTACGGCTTTGTCAATTTGAATTTTCCTAACTTGAAGCATTCTTGGGCTTGATTTGGCCTGACCGCTATCTACATACTTCTGTGAATGGCGGAGCCACGAGACCACTGAAACCGTGCCCCTGAACTTGCGCCAAGCAGACAAATTAAAAAATTGTAAGTGACTCTTTTATCTGGCAATCCTGCAATTGTATCCATATCCAGCTGTAGTTTCAATTCTACTGTTGCACCAACAAAGATCCCCAGATCCTCCATCGGCACCCATTAAACACACCGCTGCTACAATTCATCAAGTGCCCAATAATGACTCTATCTATCCAAACGTTTTCCTACCGTCCTCATTACTCGCCAACTCAGATCATCACCTCTTCAGTCTCGATTCCACAATCCGTACAACGCCGCCTCACCACGTTTCCACCAGCCGAAATAGGCTCCAGCCAGCTGTGCTCGTGTCGCTCTCCAATTGACATGCCATTACGGAGCTTTCTGGTGTACTCCTCCGCACGAGTTTTCTTTCTCATTTCCTTGAGCTTATCCTGGTACCGTTTCTCACGCCGTTGCAACCGAACGGCTTCTCTTCTCTCCCATTCCTTGTCCAATCCCTCGGCCAGACCCCACTTCTTCCACGCATACTCTTCGACCTGAAATCTCAAGAAAAGCTGCATTCGCAGAAAGCCGTGTGGGTTTGGCTTTTCGACTCGAGGTAAAAGCTCCGTATCCTGGAGCTCTGGGTCTGTCAACAAGTAGTCTTCTTTGCACTCGGTCTTCGTCAACATCGAGTATTTATCCTGTTTTTCCTTCTGGCACCGGCGGCACACTCTAACCTCGCGGAAGTTGGAAAACAAGTTGGGATCGATTTCCAACGAGCCACACTCGAAGCACTTGGGAGCGTTTTCCAAGTCCAACGGCGGCGCCAAATCTCGAACTAGGTGTTCTTTCTTCTGTCTTTCCTTCCACTGCTGAAGCGACTCGGGCTCCTCCTCTACACCCTTGAGTCCATGCTTCTCCTCGTCGCCCAAGAAACCACCTCTACTATCCTTCATTGTGGAGAAGTCAAACTCGATGTAATCCTTTTTCTGAATCGATGGTGGCTGAAACTTCAGCTCGAGCTTGGCCTTCTTTTTCGCCTGTTCCGTGGGAATCAGACTGACGGCGTTTTCACCAGTGGCATCTCGATGCTGCTTCTGTCGCTCTTTCTGGATGGCGAGTGCTCGCTCTCGATTCTCCTGTATTCGTTTTCTCTGCTCTGGAGTGAGTTCTTTCCTTGGAAGAGGCGGTATGACTTTCGGTGGCGACGCCATTTTGGGTGTTTCTGAAGTACTTGAAGGTTGCGATCCACCTCTTCTCTGCTGGAGCCGCTCCAAAGCCTTTTTGCGGTTTGCCTCCTTTTTGTTAGTCGCTTTTGTGTGAAGCTCATATTATACATACTATACGGGCCCGCTGTTCAGGCAGAATGCCGTTGGGAAGAGACATGGTGGTTGCGAATCTGGGGTTGATATCGATGGTTGCAAAATGGTGCGCAGGTCATTGCCGCAAGATTTCGGAAAGTGAAATATACCGGCAGATTTTAGGACTTTGAAATATCTGGATGCGAGGGTTGTACAAGAGATGGGGTATAAAAATATTAGATGATGTAAGTTTTGGGGTTTGTTTCGTGGACTGGGTTGGGTATCAGTCATCAGTTCTGGAGCGGCTGAAAACTTCTCATTACTATAAGAATTAGCTCTGTTAAGAGTCAGATTTGATAATTCACCCACGAATGTAAATTAGGTTACTGTAAGATGCGCTCATGTTCGTAATAAACATGATTTCATAATTCCGTGGGAAAGCAGCTTTATGACTAGGTGAGCCTTGTCTTCCAGAAGCAGCCCTTCAGAAAGTGATCTGAAAAACATAAAAATGGTAATTTTCTGCATATTTAAAAATCTTAAATATTGCACTTACTTGTATTGCGCGTAGCGAGTGAGATAGAGCTTACGTGAGACGTAGCGTACAATAAATATAGCACAAAACATCTGGCGGAAGAGCGCCGAAGCACATTAAAGAAGTGCAAATGACCATGATGTGAATCAAACTCAATTCCTCGCCAAAAGATATCGCCACCAGCCCTAGAGAAACCAGAGATGCGCTCTACACCGATTGCAACCGTCCGTATACTAGTTCTCAGTCAGGTCCTACGTATCCCTGTTCAAACGCTTGTCAGCCCAATGGGGTAACACAAATGAAGCCTCGTGAACCTTGGCATTGTAGTACTTCAAGTTTTCGTCCACGAACTTGTCGTCCCACTCGAATCTCAAAGGCTTCTTGACGTTAGCGTTAGGGTCCTTGGAGCACACCATGAAGCCAATTGTACCGGAGGGGTACGTTGGGATCGAAGTGTAGGCATACTCAGCAACAGGGAAAATCTCCTTGCAGTCTTTCTTCAACTTGGAGATGATGTCCATGTGCAACCAGATGCTCTCAGCCTGAGTGGTGATGACACCCTTTTCAGTCAAAGCGCCCTTCAACAACTCGAAGTAAGGTTTCTGGAAAAGGGTCTCGGCAGGACCCTCGGGGTCAGAGGAGTCGGTGACAATAACGTCAAAGGTGTTCTTGTAGTCCTCCAAGAACTTGAAGCCATCACCAATGTGCACCTTGGTTCTGGGGTCAGCGTACGACTTAGACATTCCAGGCAAGTACTTCTTGGACACCTCGATAACAGCCTCGTCAATGTCACACAACCACGCTTCCTCGATGCTCAGGTGCTTCAACATCTCTCTCAAAACACCACCATCACCACCTCCGATAACCAAGGCCTTCTTGGGGTTGGGGTGGGAGTTTAAAGCCAAGTGAGTGATCATTTCCTGGTAAGAGTACTCGTCTCTCTCGGTCACCTGGATACAGTTGTCCAAAACAAGAACATTGCCGTAGTCAGTGGACTTGAACACGAGAACGTCCTGGTACTTCGACTTAGCGGAGTGAAGAACCTTCTCGACTCTCAAGGACATGGCCGAGCCAGGCCACATGGTGTCACTGACCTCGGCAAACCAGCCGTCTTTAATCGAAGGGTGAGTCAATTCGGACATATCAGTTAGCAATTGGGTTGGGGAAACTGGAAAATTTTGATGCTTGCCAAGGTGCTAGGGTCACGTGGACCGTTAAATGTCTCAGTATCTATCTCTGGAGCAATAGATGTTTTGGTGCAATCGAGAGGCGAAGGATGAAGAATACGTAAATTTTGGAAGGATTTAGGGTTCTGTGATTTGAAGTTTGCTTTCGTTTTTCAGAATTTGAGTGGGCGACGCCAGAAGCAGGGGGGCTTTTTTAAGAGCATGCGCTGGAAAGATAAAGATAGCCTCACTGCGAATCTTCTCTAAGAAGCTATTTCTTGTTAAGCGAAAATTTTCAGCCTTCCGTACGAGACTGGCCAATTCGATGCTACTTGAAGGTTCGGAATATCATATGGTTTGTAAAGAATCCAGAATAAAGAAATAAACAAATCTGGAACGGCCAGTAGCCATGACTCCGAGTCTCAGGTCGCCTCACTCTCCTCCATCAGAAACCCATTGTTATTGCCGTGAAAACACAAAGTACTAATTAAGTACTCACTTACCCCCTTTTGCCAAGAGGTGGGGGGTAGTTCCTTCTTTTTTTCTTGCCTGATCATTTCAAGTCACTTTTGTAAAAGGACTCTTTTTGCACTTGCTTTCCTGTATATAACCTTCTGCATATAAGCTTTTCATGTTCCTCGACTGCAGTATTTATAATCTTTGAGGCTCGAAAATGGCAACTTTGGCCTGGCTAGCTCAATGGCTAGAGCGTGAGACTTTTAATCTCAAGGTTGCGGGTTCGACCCCCGCGTCGGGCTTAACGATTTTTTTGTCTTATTTAATCTACAACTTCAAGTTTAATTCTCTGTATATTTACATTTGTGTTTGCGCAACGCCGCAAACTACACCGTCTATCAATGACGAATAGACTATAACTTAAATGATTAAATACAATATGGTATGACGACCTTATTTTGAATCGGAGACGGCAGCCATCTTGTTCAAAGCAGAACCGTACTTGAACCACTCGATCTGCTCGGCGTTGTAAGTGTGGGACAACTCGGTCTCCCAGGATGGGCTACCGTCCTCTGGGTGAACTCTCAAGGTAACGTTCTTGCCAGGGGCAAGGGTAGTCAAACCAAGAATGTCAACCTCATCCTGAGGCTGGATCTTGTCGTAGTCCTTAACGTCAACGAAGTTCAATGGCAACAAACCCTGCTTCTTCAAGTTAGTCTCGTGAATACGGGCGAAGGACTTGGTGATGATAGCGAAACCACCCAAGAATCTAGGCTCCAAGGCAGCGTGCTCTCTGGAAGAACCCTCACCGAAGTTCTCGTCACCGATGACAACCCATGGGTGGCCAGCGTCTCTGAGGGCAGCGGCGGTGTCTGGAACACCAGCCCACTCACCAGTGTAGTGGTTCTTGACGTTGTTGGCCTCACCGTTCTCGGCGTTGGTTGCACCAATCATGTAGTTGTTAGAAATGTTTTGCAAGTGGCCACGGTACTTCAACCATGGACCGGCCATAGAGATATGGTCAGTGGTGGTCTTACCAACGGCCTTGATCAAAATTGGCATTCTCTCGGCGTCCTTACCGTTCCATGGCTTGAAAGGAGTCAAACGCTGCAATCTGTCGGAAGTTGGGGCAATAACGACCTCAACGGAGGCTCTGTCCTTTGGTGGGGCCTGGTAAGTGTTCTCACCTGGGTCGTAACCGTTAGGTGGCAAACCAACACCCTGTGGCTCCTTCAACTTGAACTCATTTCCTTCCGAATCCTTCAAGGTGTCTGTAATTGGGTTGAAGCCCAAGTCACCAGAGATGGCGTAAGCAGTGACCATGTCTGGAGAGGCAACAAATGCGTGAGTGGCTGGGTTACCGTCGTTTCTGGAGGTAAAGTTTCTGTTGAAAGAAGAAACAATGGTGTTCTTGTCACCCTTCTTGATGTCCTGTCTGTCCCACTGACCGATACAAGGGCCACAAGCGTTAGCCATGACAACACCACCGAATTCCTCGAAGGTCTTCAACTGGCCGTCTCTGGCAATGGTAGCTCTGACCTGTTCAGAACCTGGGGAAATGGTGAAAATAGACTTAGACTTCAAACCGTGAGCGAAAGCGTCCTTGATGATGGAAGCAGATCTGGTCATGTCCTCGTAAGAAGAGTTGGTACAAGAGCCGATCAAACCAACCTTCACCTCCAAGGGCCAGCCGTTAGCAATGGCGGTCTCCTTCATCTTGGAAACTGGGGTTGCCAAGTCAGGGGTGAAAGGACCGTTAATGTGAGGCTCCAAGGTGTTCAAGTCAATCTCGATAACCTGGTCGTACTCACAGCCCTCGTCAGCAGACAAGAAGTCCTTCTGGTAGAGCTTGGCGAACTCAGCGATGTTGGATCTACCAGTGGCGTTCAAGTAGTCAGCCATGGACTGGTTGAATGGGAAAACGGAGGTGGTAGCACCAATCTCAGCACCCATATTACAGATAGTACCCATACCGGTACAGGAGAAGGTGTCGACACCGTCACCGTAGTACTCGACAATGGAACCGGTACCACCCTTGACAGTGGTGATACCAGCCAACTTCAAGATGATATCCTTTGGAGTGGCCCAACCGGACATCTTACCGGTCAACTTAACACCAATAATCTTAGGAGCCTTCAACTCCCATGGCAAGTTAGCCATGACATCGACGGCATCAGCACCACCGACACCAATGGCCAATTGACCCAAACCACCAGCGTTAGGGGTGTGGGAGTCAGTACCAATCAAAAGAGCACCTGGGAAAGCGTAGTTCTCCAAGACAATCTGGTGAATGATACCGGAACCTGGCTTCCAGAAACCCAAGTTGTACTTGGCACAGGCAGAAGCCAAGAAGTCGAACACCTCTTTGTTAAGGTCAATAGCTCTAGCCAAGTCCTTAACACCACCGATCTGGGCCTGAATCAAATGGTCACAGTGCACGGTGGAGGGGGTGGCAACTTGGGGCATACCAGCAGACATAAACTGCAAAATAGCCATCTGGGCGGTGGCATCCTGACAGGCGACTCTGTCGGGTCTCAACTTCAAGTAAGAAACACCTCTCTCGATGTCTTGCTCGTGAGGCTTGTCCAAGTGACCGTACAACAACTTCTCAGCGTAGGTCAAAGGTCTGTTGAGCCTTTGCTTGACGATCTCGACGTTCTCCAAGTGTTTTTTGTACTGGATGAAAGAGAAGTCCTCCAACAAGTTTTGGTTCACCTTGGAGTCCCTGGTGAGACCGGCCGTGGCAAGACCACGAACGGATCTGGGCACCTTGGCGGCGGTTCTTCTGGATGCAGACAACATGGTGATTGTAGTCTGAACTTCTAGAGGTTTAGGGGAGGAAAAAAAAAGTGCGCAGTAGTGAGCATTTATATAATCGCAGGGTTTTTTCCTGGAGAGGTTTGGAGGACAGCCAATTAGGGTGAGGAAATTTGTAAGGCAGATCCGGGGGTGGGTGTTCACTTAGGGTTCCGGGGTCCTGCCCCTGTGGAACGGCACCAAACTTTCAAATCTACAAATTAAGCTCCAGTTTAGAAGATCCCCGAAATTTTACACGAATTGAGCGTCGCTGATCCTGCTTTTGCCCTCCCTGCTCCAGGCGGTACCCTCGGAAGTTGTTTTTTTCTCCAGGTTTTTGCATCTTTCGTGGTCGCGATTTTCTCGATCCTCATTTGCTGTTTTTCTTCGGACCCGACGAGCGGTGGCTACCCGCATCTAGCACGTGAACGTTGTGGGGGTGCAACAATACGAAGCATTCGGCCACAAAAACGACGGAAGGATTAAATAAAATTGGGAAATGTTCGAGACTGTATAAGGAGGTAGCAGATGGGGTCTTTCGTTTTGCTTGCGGGTGGTTTTGATGTGGGGCCGTTAAGATGCAAACTGGCATATGGATCGGCCAGTTGCAGAGCCTCGGCCATTTGAGAGCAAGATATGGTTGGGGTCCAGGAGAGGGTTTTTTGAATGTGTCCTTAGGCGATGGCATTAGTTCTTTCAGTGAAGCTTCCTGATCTTTTTTTTTTTTTTAGTTTGATGAAGGAGGGTAAGATTGGAGATATCGGTTCGGCTGAGACCAAACTGTTCTTTCCCGACTGTTGGTAGTCTACGCTTGAAGGGGCTGAAACCTACTGTTTTCCTTCCACGTTAGTCTCTGTCATTGGGCGACTGAGGAGGATTCTGATTTTTGAAGACGCTTTGGAAATGCAAAGAACATTTCTTTCCGTGGTTGGTTTGGAAAAAGTGTCAACACGCACCTGCAATCTGCGTAATTGAGAAAGGTGCATTTTTCCGGCTATTGTGAACCGAACCGAGAGAAGAAGTCCAACTGTTTTGTGCATCAAATGTGTGGAGTTTTTGAATTGACAAAAATGAAAGTAGTAACTACCTCGAGGTATATTTTTGTGATTCGTGAATACGACCACCGTCCCGTAGATTTAGAGTACCTCCGGAGTTGTGTGGCCTTGACGAGCCGAGAGAACAATGGGGTGATCTGATATAGTCAGTATGTGAAATTTCCAGATCAAAATGAAGCAGAAGTTGGATAGGCGCAAGAGAGGCTCAAGACATGTCACAGGGGGAGAGAATCTTCTTAAGAGAATCAAACTGACAGGATACCCTCGATCGATCAGAGTCAAGAGTTGAATCAAGTAAGCTTCCCTAAGAAGCATCGAGGGCGATTCAGTGAAAGTGCACGAGACACTGAGTGTTTGGCAATGGCAATGAAAGGCAGGCTCTTCTGAAACGGGCGCTCTTTTGCAATTCTTCTAAGAGAACAATGTATAGGTGCTTCCACCCGATTGCCGGATTCCCTGGAGCCAAATCCGTTTTGTTACCGTTTTTGAAGATCCTAACATCTCTGACTCTATCTCTTTGAGATAGCAAAGGTAGGTCGATCGGATTAACTCCACGCCTTACTCATCTGCGATCCGATTGGCTCAGGGCTTTGCACCTTATCGGCGGAAGTTTTTTCGGGCTGAAAATCCGATTTATTCATATGGAGATCAAAAAATTCGCTTTCATTTTGTTGTTTCTCGTTTGGCGTACAGGGCTTATCTACCGTTGCTTGTGTGGCACTGTTATCACTTCTATGCATACATTTTATCCGAAAGTGAGACAACCTTCCAGGTCACTTATAGACTTCACCTAACCCTCCATAACGGCACCATTTGGACGATTTCCAAAGATTCATACCTATTCGACAATCCAGATATTGCCATTCCCTTGCATTCCTTGCTTTCAAAACGGCTCCACGTGATCTGACTCTGACCACTTGCTTATCTTCATGGCTCCAACTTCAACTACAAATGATGGAAAACATCCCTACTGAACCGCCCATATGCGGTCCCAGGGCACTTTTTAACCCCTTGGTCCCGACCCTGGAAAACGCTTTTAATCCATGCTTCATATCGCAGCTTTTGCTTCTATTGGTGCTTTTGATAGCTCCTCCAGCAATATACCAGTTGGTAAGTATACTACGAAGCCCCCAGCACGGATCGCTTTCGATCAAAAGCACGGGATGGGCAAACTTCTTTCGAACCGTTCTTGTCGCTTGCGTGACTATCCTATCTTGCTGGTTGACGGCTCAGATAAGTATCCACGAAAGGTTTGCAGACTATAAGCTTCTTGGCTTTGGCTCAGTATCTCTCATGCTAGTTTTTGTGCTTCTACCCTTGCACGTTCTTGAACCGCTCGGCTTACCCATCCAGTCGGGGGCTCTTTTGGTATTTTGGCCGGCTTTTGTGGTAGTACAATGTGCCATAGTATACCAGGATTCCTACACAAATTGGCCCTTGTTGCTCAGTAAAAAAGCCATTGAGTTCGAAATAGTCTCTACGGTGCTATCCGTCATCATTTTTTATCTAGAAGCCTCGAAGCGAACATGGAAACCCACACACGAGCTTCTCATACATTACTTGAAGGACGAGAGCTTGGCTCGAGAGCTCAAAAAACCAAACTTTTTGGAACAGATGACGTTCACCTGGATGAATAAGCTTATAAACAGCTCTTACGAAAACGGGACGATACACCACCAGGATCTTCCCGAGATACCTTCAAGAATATCCACGGGACTCTACATGAAACGTCTTGACAAATACTTCGACCCCAAAAAGAATCCAAATGTCACAAAAAATGAGTTACTTTGGGCGTTGGTGAAGGCTTTTGGACCTTTGGGGTTGATATCGTTTCTGTATGAGTTGATAGACAAGGTGCTCAACTTTGTTCAACCGCAGCTTTTGAGGCTCTTGATTCTTTTCGTCAGCGACAAAGTCTCTGACCCAAGTGTCCCTATCTTAAGAGGATTTATCATATCATTTGGAATGTTTTTCGTCACCCTCATCCAAACATCCATGTCCAATCGTTTTATGATGAGGATTCAGGAATTCGGCTTCAGCTTCCGGGCTTCCTTGGCGTCTTTAGTGTTTCAAAAAAGTCTTCGTCTCTCGAGCCAAGCCCTTTCTGAGCGCTCAAGTGGCGACGTCGTGAACCTCATCTCCATCGATGCCCCTAGAGTCCAAACTTGTGCACAAGAGTTAAGTACTTTGGTAATCGCCCCTACCGAGTTCGCCATTTGCATGATATCTTTATGGTCATTGCTTGGCAAGGCTAGTATGGCCGGAGCAGGTGTTATTTTGCTTTCTTTCCCGTTGAATGGTATTATCGTCCGCTTTCAAAAACGCCTTTCCAAAAAACAGATGCAGATCAAGGATGAGAGAAATCGGGTGACTAACGAGATCCTTGTGTCCATGAGATCGATCAAATTCTATTCCTGGGAAAATCCCATGCTCAGTCATCTACTTGATATCCGTAATGGCCGTGAATTGACGAACCTCAGGAAGAAACGCTTACTTGGTCAAGTGTCCAGCTTTCTTTGGATTCTCATCCCATTCTTGGTATCTTTCGCAACTCTTGCAACATTTGCAACAACCAGCTCTGTCCCACTCACGTCAGATATCGTGTTTCCTGCGCTCACGTTGCTCGAGATTCTTTCAAAACCTATTCTCAACTTTCCTGCTGTGTTCAACTACATAATTGAGGGATCCGTGGCGCTTGACAGAATAGCAAGTTTCCTCAGAAGTCCAGAGGTGGACGATAGCCTCATTTCCATCAAGTCCAGTGATCACCCGACCTCCTTGGAAATACAGAATATGTCCTTTTTATGGAGCAAACCTGATACTTCGGAGATAAGAGAAGACATGGATTTTGCTAGTTTCAAGTATGCGCTTCGCAACATCAACTTGAAAGCGAACAAACATGATTTTGTTTGCATTGTGGGAAGGGTTGGCTCTGGCAAATCTGCTCTATTATCGTCGATAATTGGACAGCTTGCAGCTATCCACTCATCAGCCCCTCACAAAAGACCTTCACCGATCAGTCTACATGGAAGCATTGCTTACTGTACGCAAAACCCGTGGATTATGAATGCGTCGGTGAAGGAAAATATTCTTTTCGGCCATGAGCTCGATGAAGAGTATTATCAGCGCACCATCGAAGCCTGCCAACTTATCCCAGATCTCAAAATACTCCCCGACAATGACAATACCCAGGTAGGCGAAAAGGGCATCTCTTTGTCTGGTGGACAAAAAGCCCGTTTAGCCTTGGCTCGTGCAGTGTATGCTCGAGCCAATATTTATCTCCTAGACGATGTCTTGAGTGCTGTAGATAGCCATGTTGGGAGAAATATTATTCAGCAGGTGTTCAGCAAGTCTGGATTATTGGCCAGACTGACCATTGTTTTAGCCACAAACAACATCCATGTTCTCCTGAATGCTACTAAAATATACTACCTTGAAAATGGAATGGTTTTGGAGGAGGCAAGCTACGACGAAATAGGTCCTGAAGCATTTCCCAAATTGAATCGTCTCATTACCGACTTTGGCAGCTCTTCAGAACCTTCCAAATCCCCATCTCCTGAGGATATCCTGGAGCCTCCGCCATACAGCAAAGCAAGTTTGGCTCCATTTGAATGGAACCCTCTCAAAAAGAACACCATGTCAAAACGAACCGCCCAATCTGCAGAAGTGTCCGCAAAGGGTAAGGTCAACTGGGGTGTTTACTATGATTACATCAAAGCCTGCTCGACAAGCGGTGTTCTTGTCTGGGTTGCAATTTTTATTGCCTCTACCTTGATCTCAGTGAGGACCACTTACTGGCTCAAGCAGTGGGCAGAGAGAAACTCCGATATTGGCAACAATTCTGAAGCCATTCGTTTCATTCTGATTTATGCTATTTTGGGTCTCACAACTAGTTTGTTGACACTGGCCAGAGGCGTATTATTCTGGGCCTTTTTGGGTCTCCGGGGTGGTAAGATTATTCACGAAAAAATGGCTCGTCGACTCATGAAAGTTCCTATGCTTTTTTTTGAAAGAACGCCTGTGGGACGGATCATGAACAGATTCAGCAATGACGTGAACAAAATAGATGACGCATTGCCGAGGTCATTCAACAACTTTTTGAATGCCTGCTTGAGAACCACTATGACTTTGATAATTGTTGTCTATGCGATTCCATCGTCGCTTCCGGTTTTGATTGTATTGGGGCTTTCTTACCGCTATTTCCAGAAATACTACGTAGCGGTGCAAAGAGAGATCAAGCGCCTTGTTTCAGTGTCACGGTCGCCAATTTTTGCTCATTTTCAAGAGAGTTTGGCAGGTGCTGATACTGTCAGAGCGTACAGACAGCAAGATCGGTTTATTTTTATTCATGACGCCAACTTCGACTTTAGTCTTCAGAGTCTACATATGTTGCGGTCAGTGAACCGGTGGCTTCTGGTCAGGCTACAGATGATGGGGTCTCTTCTAATCTGGGTCTCCTCATCGCTCCTTATTTACAAAGCATCGACATCTTCTGCATTGAGTGCGGGCATGGTGGGATTCGTCATGAGTTATTCATTGCAGGTCACTAGTTGGCTCCGTTTGATTGTGAGGTTTTCTGCGGAGGTTGAGTCCAACATTGTCTCCGTTGAAAGATGCCTTGAGTACGCTGAATTGGAGCCAGAGGAAGACGCTGAAGGTAAGTTTGACAAGCCAGGACCAGACTGGCCCAACAAAGGTGCAATTGATGTTAAGGATTTCTCTGCTCGATACGCTAAAAACCTCGATGTTGTTCTTGACAACATATCGTTTTCAGTGAATCCCGGAGAAAAAGTGGGAGTTGTTGGACGCACGGGAGCAGGTAAGAGTTCCTTGGTATTGGCCATCTTTCGTATGATCTCTCTCAGTGAGGGCCAGATCTTCATTGACGGGGTGGACACCAAGAAGCTTCGTCTTGTTGACCTTAGACAAAACCTCAGTATCATCCCGCAAGATTCGCATATGTTTGAGGGCACAGTTCGTGAGAATCTTGATCCCTTTGCGGAACATAGCGACGAGAGATTATGGCGAGTATTGGAGCTCTCCAATCTCAAGGAGACCGTTGAGCGTCTTGATGGCGGACAGGGTCTCGAGAGTCCTGTAAGTGAAGGAGGAGGTAATTTTTCGGCGGGTCAAAAACAGCTCATTTGCCTCGGCAGGGCGCTTTTGAACCCATCCAAGGTTCTTCTCTTGGACGAAGCCACGGCTGCTGTGGACGTTCAAACGGACAAAATCATTCAAGAGACAATTCGCCGAGAGTTTAAGGAAAAGACAATTATCACCATTGCCCACAGGTTGAACACTGTCATGGACAGTGACAGAATCCTTGTGTTGGACCATGGTGAGGTCAAGGAGTACGAGGCTCCCGAGACGCTTCTACAAAAACCCGACAGTGTTTTCAAGGGCATGTGTGAAGCCCATAATTGATGTATGGTGAAGGTAGGATAATCTATGGTTCAATGTTAATAGACTTTATAGTACGTGGACCGACCAGTGTGGAAAAGTATATGGATAGTGTAGAAATCTATACGTAAGTGAGCCTTAGCAGAGGTAAATGAACAGGTATTTGCATGGCTCTGCTTATTTACCATAAGCTGGCCACATTTAGTTGATCGTTCCCTCTCACTTTTGGTGACTCGTATTTGGACCGATATCACATGGGTGAGTGGCTTTATGGACGAACTTGATTGACTTTTGTCTGTGTGAAACTTTCTTAATGATTTTTCGACATATACCGCTGGAACCAAAACATACCTCAATTAAGTCTACCTTGAATGGCTGCAAACCGGAGTAGGGAGCCGAGAGGCCCCGCTTACCTGCAGGAAACTATCAATGGGGAAGTTGTGGATGTGAGTATTCCGAACGATAACCAATCCGACCAAGCTCTTTACCAACACAACCCCACACCATGGCATCTGCTGCTGGACACGCATCAAAATTCCAACGCTTTCTCAACTCGGAGACCGGCCCCAGAACAGTGCATTTCTGGGCGCCTGTGTTCAAGTGGAGTTTGGTTATTGCTGGTTTGAACGACATCCAAAGACCCGTCGAGAAGTTGTCGGGAACACAGCAATTGGCGCTTTTTGCCACGGGCGCCATCTGGACCCGTTGGGCTGGTTTTGCCATCAAGCCCAGAAACTATCTTTTGGCCTCAGTAAACTTTTTCCTCGGCGGAGTGGCCGGCTACCAGCTCATTAGAATCGTGAACTATAGAAAAGCTGCAGGCGACAATACCAGCCAAGTGTTCCACTATATTGTCAATGGCGAGGTGGCCCCTGACGCTCAGCCAGTGCCGGCCAAGAAGGCTTAGTCAAGAAGCATACAATAAACTAGTCGATAAGCATATCTGTAGTTTCTGTGTCCACGGGGGGTTCCTGAGCGATATTCGCCTCTTCCTGGGCATTGGCATCTTCTTTGGGTGTTTCTCCGCTGGGCTCTTCATCATGGTTCTCTTCGATGTCCGCATCTTCAATTTCGGGAATTTCTGTTTCTGAATCCATTTGGTCTGCGTTGCCGTTGTCACCATCGGCGTCTTTGTCCTTGCTTTGAGAGTCATGCTCTTGATGTTGGTTCTCGTCCTCCGCGTCCCCACCATCTTTGGTCTCCTCGTCCTCTCCATCTTTAGCCTCCTCGTCCTTTTCCTCGTCATCCTTTTCGTCCTCATCGTCATCTGAGAACTCAATGTCCAAATCCACGTCCACATCTGCCAAGTCGTGGGACTCGGCGGTCCGGATTCTCTTCACCTCATCGACCTTTTCCTTGACAGAACGCAAGAAGTCATTAAGCAGGGCATCTCTCCTGGCCCACTGCGAGTTCTTCGACGTCAAATGCAACCTGACTCGAAGCAACACCTCGTACTTGATCTGGCAGAGCGTTCGAAGACGAAACTCCAAGTTCATAAGTTTGTTGAATGTCTCAAATTCTGGCGGTGAATCCTTGGTCGGGTCGAGACTGAAAAGGCTATCCAAAGTCACCAGCGACAGGTCCTCGAGGCCATCAAGCAACTTCTCATTTCCGAATTGCTTGAGCGTCTGGCTCAGAAAGTGGAAAGCCGGTAACAGAACGCTGTTCTTCAAATCCTGGTATTTCTCGTTCAACTCGGCCAGCTCCGCATGGAGCCGGGTCATCTGGGCGTACTTCTTGTTATAAGCCCGGATCTCTTTCTCTATGAACTCGTCTCGGCGCTGATTCTCCCATGTTTTGTAATGTTTGTGGAACCTCTTCACTCTGAGAGAGTCTAGAAGAGCACCTCTATGTGCTGCTTTTAAACGTTCTGGCTCCACGTTGCCCAAGCAAAGGTCACTTCCTATTTGCAAAAGCTCCCCAATGGAGTCTACACTCAAGCCTAGCTGCTCAGCCTGCTGCTTCAAGTCGACTTCTTGAACCATAGTGTAGTTGATAGTAGTAGCGCGAAGATACTCCATCAACAAGTCCATGTCTCAAACACACCAGCTCAAAACAGAGCTCTACAAGGCCGCGGAAAAACTCGATGACTTGTGTTTGTATAATGCTGCAAAATGGGCTACTGAAGCTCTTCAGGGATTGGCCCAGACAGAAGAGCCTTTTGACTACACTCCAGACGTGACTGCTAAAGAAGACCGATTTCTGTATATGCTTGCTAAAAACTACTTCAATTGCAAGGAGTTCGACCGGGTCGCCCACGCACTTCGAAATTGCGTGTCTGGCGATGCCCTCTTTCTTCGGTTGTACTCCACGTTCCTCAGCATAGACAAGAAGGCTACAGAAGATACAGATGGAACCGTCAACTTTCTGCATATCCAGAGCATGCTCAAGGAGGGGAGTGCCGAACGGCATGAAACCGTGGAAGAGCTCAATACCAGCTTGGGCAAGATCATGGGTGAGATCAATCACTACCATGAAGGGGCAGACGAGAATGCCCATCTCCAGTTTTTGGCAGGACTAATATACAACAGAAAAAAGAAACACGACATGGCACAGCAGCGGCTTTTCAGCTCTGTGAAGCTTTTCCCTTACAATTGGAGCTGCTGGCAGGAGCTTATAGCCACTATCCCCACGTTTGAAGAAGCACAGGTGTTTCTCTTGCAAGTGAGGAAGAAGGAGCCAGCTTTCGCTAGCCACATCATGTTCCAGTTTTTCGAGGTGGTGATTCTTCAGGAGTTCTACCAGCAGCTGGAAACGTTCGCCGAGAAGGTGCTGTCGTTGATAGAGCAGTTTCCAGATTTCATCTTTCTCAAGGTCCAGAACTTCCTTGTGGCCTACCATGGCCTCGACTACTTCCAGGCCGAGCAAATGTTCGATGAGATTATCGATAAAGACCCTCTCCGGCTTGACGACCTCGACACATACTCGAACATGCTTTACGTGATGGAAAAGAAGTCAAAACTCTCCTACCTCGCCCACTACGCCTCACAAGTCGACAACTACCGATCCGAAACCTGCTGCATTGTCGCCAACTACCACTCGATGAAGGGCGAGCACGAAAAAGCCATCATGTATTATAGACGGGCGCTCCTTCTCAACAAGAATTGCCTCAGTGCATGGACCCTTATGGGCCACGAGTTTGTGGAACTCAAAAACTCCCACGCCGCCATCGAGTCCTATAGACGAGCCGTGGACATCAACTCAAAAGATTTTAGAGCATGGTATGGCTTGGGTCAGGCCTACGAGGTGTTGGACATGCATTTATACGCTTTGTACTACTACCAGAGAGCCACGAATCTCCAGCCGATGGACAAGCGCATGTGGCAAGCTATCGGAAACTGCTATGAGAAAATTGATAAATTGGAAGAGGCGGTACGCTCTTTTGAAAAAGCATTGGCTATTGATAGCCTCAATGAGGTGGACCTGGAGGAGCCCCATGTCAGCATTGAACCACACATCTGCTACAAACTTGCAACCATATCAGAGAAGCTTGGTCGCTCTAAAGAAACGTATCGCTTCATGAAAATGTGCTTGGAACAGGAGCTTGATTGGGGTGTGAGCGACGAAACTTCAAAAGCTAGACTATGGCTTGCTCGTGACGCTTTGCAGAACCACAGATACAACGAAGCGTACGACTTAGCGAAGGAATTCAATTTCAACAACGCCCACGATGTGGAGGAAGCCAGGGCTATAGCTAAGGACGCCAGAGGACGCATGACATACTGATCAATGGATGACTGATTTCTGTGCATACTAATGAATGTATCTCTTTAAGTTCTATTTACCGCTGACCTGAGGGTATTAGTGGCGAGGCGTGAACACGTGTAGTGAGTAATTATTGGCTGATCATCTCGTTGTAAAGGCTCTCCAAGTCTGAAGGCAGCTGGATACTGGAACAAATACCGTCGACAATCAGGGGCAAGTGTTTAATCACTGTCTCCAACTCCTCGTCAGAAACACCAGAGTTCACGTGAATCAACAATCTAGGACTAGCAACGGGCAAATTCTCCTGCTCGTAGATAATTCTGGTTCTGTTGAGCAACGTGTGGTCCTTGTCAAGCACGGCGTTGATAATTTTTTGCAAAATGTAGCACTCCAACGTGTAGTTAACACTTGGCACGTTTGGCTTTTTCGAAGGCTTGCCGGTGGTCAACAAAACGTTGTTGCCGTAGATGTTTGGAAGCTCTAACGACTGTCTATAGTCTTCACGGAAGCCCAAATGAATAATGGGGCTGACATCGCTCGATTTTAACTCGAAATACTTGGAGTCCTCAAAGCTGCGTTGCAAGGCTTTGTACGTGAGGTCAACATTTCTATGCAACAGCAAGAGAAGCTCCGACTCACCATCACTGGTGATGTTGCTGGAGATCAACTTGATAGCCTCTGAAGCAACTCTAGCAGAATAGGGGGGAAGAGCAGCACTGAACACGTATGCGTTGGAGTTGATTCTCTGGTGCTGGATCATTGGCTCCACACCAGCACAGAAACCACCCGAGGATGAAAAAGCGTTAGCCAAGGAGCCAATGGTGATGGACACCTCGTCTCTGTTGATGTCAAAGTGCTCACAAAGGCCTCTTCCAAACTTGCCAACGGTTCCGATAGACAAAGACTCGTCTAAAAACAATCTGTACTTGTACTTGTTCTTCAACGCAACGATGGCAGGCAACTTGGCGAGTTCTCCAGAGTAGGCGAAGAGACCCTCGGTGATGATGAACCGTCTGCGTAATGGCTTCTGGTTCTTCAACACAGGTTGAAGCTCGCTCAAGACCTGCTCCAAATGGTCAATGTCGTTGTGCTTGTACCACTCAATGTCACATCTGCTGACGATCAATGCCTTCTGGATGGCCTGGTTGACGCCGCTGTCGACGACAGCCAAGTCACCTCTCTTCAAGAACGCGGGGATGACAGAACCAGCAGTAACAAGATCTTGTCCGTAAAGAATAGCATTGTCAGTGTTCAAGTAGCGAGCCAAATCCTCCTCCAAACGCACATGGGCGTCTTGGGAGCCATAAAAGTTTGGTGGTCCACAAGCACCCACACCGGCACTGTTGATGGTTTGTCTGGCTGCATCTTTCATTCTCAGATCAACGTTGAGGTCAAGGAAGTCAGCACTGGCCAAATTGACCACCAGCGGGATCTCTGGGTGCTGCAAAATAGAAATATGAGAAGAGTTTTCACCCTTGACGATCAAATCCTCCACTCTCCACTTCTCAGCTTCAGAAACAGGCTCCACAAGAGGCGCAGGTTGCCATTCTTCAATAAGCTCGTCCACCTCTCTCTTGGACAACGCCAATGTGTCCTTCCTGTTTTCCTTCTTCTTGGATGAGAAAAAGTACGTAGCAGCAAAGATGATCAACGCGTATTCGATCAAGGAACGAATGGGATCGTCTCTGTAGGACGACTTGATGTAACGCAAAAGCACAGCCCCTCCAGGAATGTGATCTAGCATATTCAAGTAGCGGAGGACGTACTTGCGAAAAGCAGCCTCCAATAACTCCGCTGTGGGCGGTATCGCCGTCGCCGTAGCGGTCACAGTTTCGATAGTTGACATGTTAAAAATCTTGAACGGTGTTGATAGGGGCGCCCTGTAATTCAAGGCACGACGAGGGAATATTTGAAAGTAACTTCGCTATACGGTGCTTCTGTGATTTGAAAATGGTGGTGTCCAGTTCCAAAACGGTGTGCTTTTTTTTGTGTGGCACGGAACAAAGGGACTGGTAGGCTATTTAATGTTTCCTGCTGTGGTTGTCAACACCTCTGGTGTACGGGTGTCCATCCCAGGTTTGGCGAGGAAAAATGTCAAAAGACGCATTGCGGAACTTCACCTAGCCTTAGAACCCTGCCTAAATTTGCGCTCCCGCTTCAGAATGCTCTTGCAACTACCCCAGTGGACCCGTTTGGGCAACGTTGCGAATCAAATGTGGCTCTTCCAAGCGCTTTGCGTAATTCGCTTTATTTCGCTTTTCGCAATTGAAAGGGAAATGGCTGCAATTGACTTCAATTGTGGTTTCGCTTACCTCGTGGGGCCCCATGTGTAGATCAGGGAAGGTAGACTCTGGAGACCCCTTCCACGTCTCTGCGACAGCATACGCAGCCCTCCATGCTTTTAGCCATAAGGCTAAGACGACAGCTCTCACAAATTGCGAAACACTTGCATGGCCAAGTGATGATTTCTCTGATATTCACCTGGCAAACAACGCAAGCTAAACGTGCATCAAGCAAGTCGTCGTCGTCGTCGTCGTCTTCAAGGCCGCTGCGCTCGTGCATATGCTTTGCGCGTTCGTCTCGAGCTCTCTTAGCCATAATTAGGTCCAAGAGTTCTTCCGCTTCGTGGACTCCTGGCCTATTACGAGCTCGGAAGCGGGATCTTGTCATGATGCCGTCTTTTGCGTCGTAGTCGAGATGCTTAAAGAGCAAATCAGAGTCTCCCTGAAGCATCTCGAGTAAATTTTCCGAAGTAATCAATTCTCCCAATGGGCTCTCTTGCAGCGTCTTGGTAACCACACCCGATGTGAGATCCACAGACTCCACGTCCGAGTCACTGTCCATGTCGAGATCCAGTTCAGCAACATAGTCAGGCAGCTCGTCCTCCTCGTCAAGTTCTGCTTTCTGTAGAATGGCAGAATATTGCGTTGCAAGGTCGTCTTCAGCCACCGCATTGATGCTCACTTTAGGCGTGGAATCGCTTACACACTCTCTTTTCTTGATGAACGGTTGCACAAAACCGGGAGCTCTGCTTCGACGAATGCGGAATTCCTCTTCGCTTTCATGGTCGCTTCCCCAGAGGCTAGTAGGTCTCCTCAAAATGTATTTGCGGAAGAGCCTAGGCACGAGATTAAGGGCAATGGTTTTAACAACCAAAGCATGAAGGAGCTGGCAAAACCGTATGGTGGACTCACGGAGGTAGTAGAAACGCTGTTTCCAGGCACCCTGTAACTTGAAGTTGAAGTTTTCGTCCTTTTGCCTGGAGATAAGGCGAAGCGGAGGCTTATCCATCAAATTTCCGTACCCACTCACCTTATTTTCCTTCAAGTAAGCCAACACCTTCCTGCTGCGCACGGAATCGGCATCATGTTTAAGGCTACCTGCGCCGAACATCGAAATGAGCTTTTCTGTGATGGACTGCTCGACCCATGTGCTTTGTGACCCTGTCACGTAGTTGTACTCGGTGATGTAGCTCGATTTTCCGGCCAGCGTGATTGCAAAAAGACTCAATTTCAGAGAGAACAGGAAGAAGTCGTCGTCGAGAGAGCACCCAATGTGCTTGGAAAAGAACGCGGCGCCCTCTTCGGCACCGGTAAAATAGGTAGCAAACTGGAGCTCCTCGTACTTTGAGCCCTTGGCGATTATGGCAAGAAGGAAGATCAATGCACACAGAATGATCACTGCCCAGAGAAACAATAGCGATGTGTATGCCGAAATGATCACCACGGGGAAATTGAGCCACTTGCCGTTTCGGAGACACAGCCAGTGGTAGCTGATGAACATGACGCTAACAATCGACAGAGGCACTAATCGGTACTTTCTGTCGTACAAAAGCGTACCTAAGTGGAAGAGAGCATGGTCAGCCAACAGGAAAATGCAAACCATGAGGACCTGCTCTGAGGGGCGTTTGGCTAGTGTGTACTCGCGGAGGAAATAGAAGCCAGAACTGACCTCCTGGAGAGACACGGAAAGCTCCAAGATGGTGATAGCTCTGCCAACTTTTGGAGTTTTGCCCAGAATGGCCAGAACGAAAACCTCGATGAATTCCGAGTAGCTTACAGCTAAGTACACCGTGTAAAGCATACTTGAAGTAGGACCGAAGCGGACCTCGGAACGAGGCATGCTCATGTACCGATCTGTAGCATACTTGACTGGATCATACAAGAACCAGTCGTCTGGAATGAGCCTTATGAGTCTCGGAAGCTGTGAAACGTCATTAACGTTACTTTTCATGATTCTGAGCGCCACAAGCACATTACGCATTGCGTAGGCCAATCCAGCGATTGCTGAAAGCCGGAGTACCAAGGTGCAAATGGCAAAGAGCCAGTCAGAACGAGAAGCCGATCTTAAAAAACCACCGTTTTGAATCTGACGAGCTCGAGGGCGGTTGTTGGCGCGTGATGAGACGAAAACAGCCGTTCTGTTGAGAATAAACGCTAAAAACATTGTGGAGAACCCGTAGAAGGAACAGATGTATGCTGGAATGGAACCAAAGCGGTCCCACATGATTTCATGGTCGTCAGCATATTCAGACTGTTCGGAGATTGCATCCAAAAGGGCACTGAATATATTTTTGTTTGGGTCAAGCGATTTCGGGCGAGTTTCGACCATCCTGCTGTGGAGCTGAATGTGATAGTTGATGTCTCAGGGTTCGCGCCGGATTTATACGCTCACTGTGTGACCGAGCTTCTGTTGATTGTGGGTGATTTTGGTGGAGACGAGTTTTGGACTTTTCGAGGGAATTATTCATCTGGCTTGGATATTGTAATATTTGGTATGTTTTGTCCTTCTTCTTTGTGTCCCAATACTTCAAACCCAGGGTCACTACGCTTCTGGTTGGCTGCGAATTGTGGGGTTAAGGAAAGGTCGAGTAGGAATAGTTTGTATTCAGAAAGCTTTTGGATCTTTATAGTTTGGGGATGTTTAAGAAGATTGAGGGTTAAATTCTTCAAAAAAGACGAGGGTTTTGCGTGTTGATCTTTTGCTTCTGTGTATGGTAGATATGTCTAATGACCAAGAGGATTTTGCTGCGGTTCAATTTCGGCTAGTTCTTTGTATTTGTGACCTTTAGCATTGCATTGAAGCTGTCCAGAATGTAGACTTAGATGGTTCACTGAGTTTGGGCAGATGTGAATGCTAGGCATACAACTATAGCCACAACTTCGTCAATGAAACAAGTGAATTCTGCCTTTGGCAGTTGGCTTGATGATTAGCGTAGGCCGCCACGACATACTCTTTATTTGCTAGCTTTTTCGATGAAAGTGTTCCTCTGCCTCAGTAATGAGTGTTTCTCCCAATCTCCCACTCAAACACACCCTACACTTTAGTCACTAGATATATTCCCCACTCTCCACCTGACACACTACTCTAAAGTTTGCCCATTTTTTTAAAAAAACTTTTTTATTATACTTTTGATCATCCGGGCGGAAGCTATGGCCTCAACACTCCTGGAGGACAAGGAAGGGATTGCCTCGAGTAAGAAGATTACTCACATCGTAAGGAGGCTCCTTGTAAACCCCTGCTGTCCGCTGGTAAGGTCTTCTCAAGTCTTTGATGGTGACTAAAGAGGCAGCAGGAGCAAGAGCAGGGTAAGAGAAAGCCGGAGTTGGGGAGCCTCTCAGCTTTCTGAATTCCACTTTCTGCCACTCGTCAGTGGCATTGGGAACTCTGTAGCGGGCTTTTGGCTCAGGAAGAGCGCTAAGCTCAGTAACTTCCCGATTGGGCTCAGAAAGAGCCAAAGAATTGAGAACAGCCGGGACTGGAGAAGTCTGAACTTCCTCCTCGAAGTCTTCAAGAAGGAGAAATATATTTCCTCCGGTGAGACGGCCACTAACATCGTACGGTGGCTCTTTGTAGATGCCTTCAGTTTTCTGCTTTGGTCTTCTCAAGGCCTGAATACTGATAGGAGAGGCTGGAGAAGTCTTAGCTGGGGAAGAGATAACTCTCCGTTTTTTGGAGACCACGGTCTGCCATTCTTCAGCGGCTCTGAGAATGGAGCGGACTTTGGAGAATCCACTAATGGAGCTTCATGGTGAGTCTCAGGAAGGGATTCCAAAATAGACTCATTGAAGAAGGCATGGAAAGTTCCTGGAACTTTTTGGGAGGATGAAACCTCTGGGACCAGAATGGGCTCGAAAAAGCGCTCAATGGCTTTGTGAACCATCTTGGTTGAGTTTTGAATGGCCCTGTAGAGGCCAGTAACAAGTTGGTTATTGGGGAAGCTGTTGGCGGTACTTTGGATGGCCCAGTTACCAATAATAGTCGCTGTGAAGACGTTGTCGAAAGCGGTCATTGTTGTTAAAGTGTGGTTGAAATGTGGTGGATAAAGAAAAAGAGTTCTGGGGATTCGGCCTCTATTTATGTTCTTCGGGGACGGGCCCCAGAGAATAACTACTTGATGAAACTGGAGGCTTTTTACTGGACTTAGGAGGTCACGAAAGATTTTGGTCATTCATGGAGAAGAGAAATTTGGTTTCGCAAAAAAGTAGAGTTGCAAAAGTGTGATCTTCTAAGCTAGGAAAGTGTTGATGAGGAAGTTGGAAGAAATGATGCGGGCTTAATCTTTTTGTTTCAAATATCCTAGAATGAAGGCAACCTGGAGGATACGATTACTGAAGGGGAACTTTATGGTGCATGGTGCTTTTCACCTTTCTCATATCTGTACAATATGCTCTCACACCTCATTTGTGATACGCTTTCGAGGAGATAAAAAATCTCTCTAATCAGAGCTGGTTCATTGGCTACTGAAGCTGCTTCTACTTGTACTTGCTGCATTGTCGTAGTCTACCGACTGGCATTATAGGTCGATTGGCTAATATTGAGTTTCATGAATATTCAAGAAGTGTAACACAACTGCAAACTTACTTAAGTAAGAACTCAATTGAAGCTCCTGAACACTCACTCTGCATTTTATTTTATTGAAAAATAGGGCAGAATTAATTACACAAATCAAACGACATGTAATCCGCAGATGAATGGCTGCAAAAGATACAGCCACAATATAGCAACGCAAGAGCACTCCGCAACCCCCAATAAAAAACAAAACCATGTTTCACTCAGCTGAACGTCCCCCAATCCCTACCCCTCAATTGACTGACAATTAAGCCAAAAGCCAATGGCAGTAGGGCCAGTGTATACACCCGTACACCACCACAGATGAGCATCTCAAAGTGTTGATAATCCGGCTTATCGAACTACTACTACATGCCTCCCAAAGCTCCCCCTCCCCCGCCCCCACCTGGGAGAAGTACCAATAGGAATGGGAGCTCCGTGAGAGCCCCACCTCCACCCCCACCACCTGCTGCTGTCAGAAATGGTCCCCCAAAACCAGTAGCTAGACCCCCACCTCCTCCACCATCAAGGCTTCCTCCACCCCCAGCAGGCGAAGAACGCCCACGCAAAATGCAAAAGGTGTCTGCATCGCCCAAAGAACAGCTTGAAGTCCGGAAGCGGGAATGGCTCCAACACCAGAAGCTCAAGTTCAGAGAAACCACATCGACAAAGAAGAAGACTGGGATTGTTAAGCCTCAGAAAGCAAGAATGCCTGCAGAGCACCTACGAAAGATTATGTTTGACCATGGCGATCTTTCATCGAAAAAGGTGGTCTCGGACAAGAGATCCCATTTGGGTTCCCTCAAGTATATGCCCCATGCCATTCTCAAGCTTCTAGAGAACATGCCCCAGCCATGGGAGCAAGAGAAGGAGGTTTCTGTACTTTATCATATCACAGGTGCCATCACATTTGTGGACGAGGTTCCCCGAGTCATCGAGCCTGTTTACACGGCCCAATGGGCCACAGCATGGACCATGATGAGGCGGGAAAAGCAGGACAGAAAACGCTTCAAGAGAATGCGGTTCCCTCCCTTTGACGATGACGAGCCTCCGATTGACTGGTCTGAAAACTTGGATGAAGTCACCCCACCAGACCCCATTCAGCTAGATACCGATGAAAGCCCGGACTACGCTGCAATTGTCGATATGCTTTACGATGAAAAGCCATTTGTCGAAGCTGAAGATGGCGGGTCCGTCAATGGTGAATCTTACAGGCACTGGAACATCGACATCGGCACGATGGCGACGCTTTACCGACTCTCGACTCCGCTTCTACCGCATGTCACTGATCCCAATTACTACTATCTTTTCAACAAGGAAGCCTTTTTCACCGCCAAGAGCTTAAATGTTGTTGTTCCCGGTGGGCCAAAGTTCGAGCCGTTGTTCAAGGACAAAATCAACAATAAGGAGCTCGAAGACTTCACTGAATTCAATGCAATTGACAGAATAATCTTCCGACTCCACATAAAAACGGAGTACAAGGTGGCTTATCCATACCTTTATAACTCGTTCGTCAAAAAAGTGGAGGTGCTGTGGCTTCACGACAATCTCCGTACAGTTCCTCAGGACGACGATGACAAGGAGAGACCGGCCTTCTTTTTCTCTAAAGACTACCACCCCATTGAACCACACAAGTTCTCCACGAAAAAAGCTGAAGAAAGCTTCATCGACTTTGATCTTGACGATATTCTATTGCCTGATGGATTTGGCCCCTTCATGTCCACCACCGAGCAAGACGGCGAAGATATTTCTTTACCCCTTGAACCCAAGCACACATCCGATGCACTTCAGCTTTGGTGGGCGCCCTTCCCTTTCAATCGCCGCTCAGCATCCACGGTCAGAGCGCAAGATGTGGCTCTCGTGAAATCCTGGTATCGTGAACGTCCTCCTAGAGATGTTCCTGTGAAGACCAGGGTTTCTTACCAGAAACTTTTGAAAGTATATGTCCAAAATGAGCTTAAAAACCCGCCTGGGCTGAAGAAGGGGCTGTCTAATAAAAGGAATGTGAGCCTTCTTAAGAGTTTGAAAGAAACTAAATACTTTCAGCAAACATCAATCGACTGGGTGGAAGCTGGTCTTCAACTTTGCAGGCAAGGTCATAACATGCTCAACTTGCTTCTCCACAAACGTGGTCTCACGTATTTGCATCTTGACTATAACTTCAACCTCAAACCGACTAAGACATTAACCACCAAGGAAAGGAAAAAATCGAGATTTGGTCATGCATTCCATCTTATCAGAGAGCTATTGAGAGTTGTCAAAATCCTTGTTGACTCCCATGTACAATTCCGTTTGGGTCAAGTTGATGCTTACCAGTTGGCGGATGGTATTTATTATACTTTGAACCATATCGGACAGCTCACGGGTATTTATCGTTACAAGTACAAAGTCATGCATCAGATTCGGGCATGCAAAGATCTTAAACATGTTGTTTATTCGAATTTCAATGAGTCTATTGGGAAAGGTCCAGGCTGTGGGTTTTGGCAGCCTGCTTGGAGGGTCTGGTTATCCTTCATCAGAGGCACCATCCCCATGCTCGAGAGATGGCTTGGTAACTTGCTTGCACGTCAATTTGAAGGAAGAAGAAGTAATGATGTTGTCAAGACTGTCACCAAACAAAGAATCGATTCTTACTATGATTTGGAGTTGAGAGCTCAGGTTATGCATGACATTTTGGATATGATCCCCGAGGGCTTGAAGCAAAATAAGTCTGCCTTGATATTGCAGCATTTGAGTGAGGCTTGGAGGTGTTGGAAAGCCAACATTCCATGGAAAGTTCCAGGTTTACCAGAGCCAATCGAGAAAATTATCGAGCACTACATTAAAGCCAAAGCTGATGGTTGGATCTCAATTGCTCATTACAACCGTGACCGCATCATGCGTGGTGCAACCGTCGAGAAGTCCATGGTCAAAAAGAACCTTGGTCGTCTTACCAGACTTTGGATCAAGGACGAGCAAACAAGACAGAGTGACTTCTCCAAAAATGGACCTTACGTCACTCCTGACCAGGCTGTCATTATCTTTCAGACCATGGTTCAATGGCTCGAAAGCAGAAAGTTCAATCCTATTCCATTTCCTCCCATATCCTACAAGCACGATACTAAGTTGTTGGTACTTGCTCTAGAGAATCTCAAGGAAACTTTCAATGCTAATGCCAGACTCAATTCTGCGCAGAGAGAGGAGCTTGCTTTGATCGAACAGGCCTACGATAATCCAAACGAGTGCTTGGCTAGAATCAAGAAGTACCTCTTGACTCAAAGAATTTTCAAGGAAGTGGGCTTAGAGTTGGTTGACCATTACGATCGTTTAACTCCTGTCTACACCATTGATCCTTTGGAGAAGATCACTGACGCGTATCTAGACCAATACTTATGGTATGAGGCAGACAAGAGAATGCTTTTTCCCAACTGGGTCAAGCCTTCTGATGATGAGATTCCACCATTGCTTGTTTACAAATGGTGCCAAGGAGTCAACAATCTTGAGGATGTTTGGAATACATCTCACGGTGAGAGCAACGTCATGTTGGAGACGTCTTTGGACAAGGTTGCTGAGAAGATTGATTTTACTTTGCTCAACAGACTTCTTCGGCTCATTGTTGACCCCAACATTGCGGATTACATCACTTCCAAGAATAACGTTGCTTTGTCATACAAAGATATGAATCATGTGAACCAATATGGTTTGATCCGCGGGTTGCACTTCTCATCGTTCATTTTCCAATACTACTGCTTGTCTATCGATCTCTTGATTCTTGGATTGGATAGAGCAACTGAGATAGCAGGTCCTGTTCAGCTGCCGAATAGCTTCCTTAGTTTCAAAGACGAGAAAACGGAGACTGCAAACCCAATTAGGCTTTACTGCAGATACATGGACAAGATTCATATCTTCTTCCGTTTTGATAGAGAAGATGCGGATGCTTTGGTTTCGGACTACCTTTTGGAAAACCCAGATCCAACTCATAGCAACATTATTGGCTACAATAATCACAAATGCTGGCCGAAGGATTCCAGGATGCGTCTTATGCGGTCAGATGTGAATCTTGGTAAGGCTGTTTTCTGGGAAATCTCGAGCAGAGTTCCAACCACGATCACAAGCATGGAATGGAAGGATACCTATGCCTCGGTCTATTCACCAGAGAATCCCAACTTGCTCTTTACTATGTGTGGCTTCGAGGTGCGTATCTTGCCGAAGATCCGTATGACAGAAGACCTGTCTTCTCAAGAGGGCGTCTGGGACCTCGTTAACCAAACTAGCAAAGAGCGAACAGCCAAGGCTTTTCTTAAGGTATCCCAGAAGGAAGTTGAGCGATTTCAGAACAGGATCAGGCAAATCTTGATGTCGTCAGGCTCGGCAACTTTCACGAAGGTTGGAGCTAAATGGAACACAGCGTTGATTTCCCTCTTCGCATATTTCCGTGAAGCAACTGTTGCCACTGAGTCCTTGCTTGATGTGCTTGTGAAATGCGAGACAAAGATTCAAAACAGAGTGAAGATGGGCTTGAACTCGAAAATGCCCTCGCGTTTCCCACCTGCGGTATTCTATACTCCCAAGGAGTTGGGTGGACTCGGAATGTTGAGTGCTTCCCACATTTTGATCCCAGCATCTGATCTCAAATGGTCAAAGCAGACCGACACTGGAATCACACACTTCCGTGCTGGTATGAATCACCAAGAGGAACGAATGATCCCTACCATATTTCGATACATGACGACCTGGGAGAATGAGTTCTTGGATTCTCAAAGAGTCTGGGCTGAATACGCCATCAAAAGACAAGAAGCCATCGAGCAAAATCGTCGTATTACCTTCGAGGATATGGAGTCTAGTTGGGATCGTGGTTTGCCTAGAATCAGCACTCTTTTCCAGAAGGACCGTCAAACACTCGCTTATGATAAAGGTCATAGATCGAGAAGGGAGTTCAAGTCTTTTGCTTTGACCCGGGCCAATCCGTTCTGGTGGACCAACAGTCACCATGATGGTAAGTTATGGAACCTCGCAGCCTACAGAACGGATGTTATTCAAGCTCTCGGAGGTATTGACACGATTCTTGAACATTCGCTCTTCAAAGGAACCGGATTCGACTCTTGGGAAGGATTGTTCTGGGAAAAAGCGTCTGGGTTTGAGGATTCTTTGAAGTTCAAGAAATTAACCAATGCACAGCGCTCCGGTTTGAGTCAAATCCCAAATCGTCGTTTTACTCTCTGGTGGTCGCCTACCATCAATAGAGCTAATGTCTACGTTGGTTTTTTGGTGCAGCTTGACTTGACGGGTATTTTCCTCCATGGTAAGATTCCTACGTTGAAGATCTCTCTCATTCAGATCTTCAGAGCTCACTTGTGGCAAAAGATCCATGAGAGTTTGGTGCAAGATATTTGCCAGGTCTTGGATAAGGAGCTTGAGGTGTTGCATGTGGACTCTGTTGAAAAGCAAGCGGTTCACCCCAGGAAGTCCTACAAGATGAATTCCTCCAGTGCCGATATTGTCTTGACCAGTACCTACAAATGGAACGTCTCGAGGCCTTCGCTTTTGCATGACAAATCAGACTCCTTTGATAGTGCCACGGCAACGAATTATTGGATCGATGTCCAATTAAGATATGGTGATTACGATTCACATGATATTTCAAGGTACACTCGTGCAAAGTTTTTGGATTACACCACGGATAGCACCAGCTCTTATCCCTCCCCTACTGGCGCCATGGTGGGCGTGGACCTCGCCTATAATGTTTATGATATCTACGGTAACTGGTTCAGTGGGCTCAAGCCGTTGATGCAGAACGCTATGAAAGAGATCATGAAAGCTAATCCAGCGCTCTATGTTCTTCGGGAGCGTGTAAGAAAGGGGCTTCAGTTGTACCAGTCCCAGCCCCAGATTGCCTTGTTGAACTCCTCGAACTACGCAGAGTTATTCAACAACGAAACGCAGTTGTTCATTGATGACACCAATGTCTACAGAGTGACGGTCCACAGAACAACTGAGGGAAACCTCACCACAAAACCTGTTAATGGTGCTGTCTTCATTCTCAATCCCAAGACAGGCCAGTTGTTCCTCAAGATCATCCATGTTTCTGTGTGGGCTGGCCAGAAGAGACTTGGGCAGTTGGCAAAGTGGAAAACAGCTGAGGAGGTTGCCGCTTTAGTCAGATCATTACCTCGCGAAGAACAACCTAAGCAATTGATAGCCACAAGAAAAGGAATGCTTGATCCGCTTGAAGTTCACATGTTGGATCATCCAAACATCAGTATCCGGTCTTCTGAACTTCATCTACCATTTGCAGCGGCGCTCAAGATCGATAAGTTGTCTGATGTGGTGATGAGAGCCACAGAGCCACAAATGGTGCTTTTTAACTTCTACGACAATTGGCTCGAAACTATCTCATCTTACACTGCGTTCTCACGTACGATTTTGATTTTGCGTGCCATGGGAATCAGTCCTGAGAGAACTAACATGATTCTTCGTCCTGATGCTAGTGTGGTTACTCAAAGTAATCATATCTGGCCCACTTTGTCCGATGAGCAGTGGATCGATGTTGAAACGCAATTGAGAGACTTGATTTTGAATGATTTTGCTAAAAAAAATAATGTGAACGTTCAGTCTTTGACGCAATCTGAGGTTCGTGATTTGATTTTGGGTCAAGAAGTCAAGGCCCCTTCGGCAAGAAGACAACAGATTGCAGACGTTGAGAATGCTACTAAAGATGATCCTGATGCTGCCAATGCGAACCAGCAGCTTACTGCGTTGAAGTCCAAGAGTCAAAATGTTCATGGAGAGGAGATTACCACCATCACAACCACGAACTACGAGCAACTGGCGTTCAGTTCAAAGAACGAATGGCAAAATAGAGCCATTGCAGCAAACAATTTGCATCTGCGGACGAAGAACATTTACATCACATCGGAGGATTTCGAGGATGATGAAAGCTTCACGTATATCATGCCTAAAAATCTTCTCAGAAAATTCGTCCAAATCTCCGACACTAGAACCCAAATTGGTGGTTTTGTTTATGGTGTTTCGCCTCCGGATAATGAGCAAATTAAGGAAGTGAAAGCTGTTGTTATGGTTCCACAGCTCGGCAACTCCCATTCCATCCAATTCCCGAACCAACTTGTCGACAAAGCTCAGCACGATTATCTCAAAGATCTTGAGCTTCTTGGATGGATTCACACCCAGAACCACGATCTTGGTATGCTTAGCCCAGTTGACGTTACGACTCTCGCTGGATTCAGCAACCGGAATGAGACGGTTTGGAATAAGAATATGGTCACTTTTACGGTTGCATTTACCCCTGGTTCTGTGACTCTCACCGGATTTGGACTAAACAGCGATGGATATGAGTGGGGCAGTTCCAACAAAGACATGGTTTCCAACGCACCAGCAGGATTCAGCCCATCGTTCAGTGAAAAGAAGCAACTTATCATGTCTGACAGAATTGTGGGCACTTTCTTGGTGCCAGATGACAAAATTTGGAATTACGCATTTATTGGCCCGGTCTGGGATCCAAATGGTCAATTCGACTTAATTGTGGATTTGCCCTTGCCGTTCTACCATGAATTCCATCGTCCCCTCCATTTCAGTCTTTTTAATGAGATTGAAGGGAGCGAGCTTGAAGCTACTCAGGAAGATAATTTCTCTTGAGCTGTACATAATAATGCATTGTATTAACAGCTACCAGTGTCTCACCGAAATGATGTAGTCCTCGATCGCTAGAAGAAGTTTCCTGAGCTCAACTCGGGAAACGTTTTCCTTGAGTAAAAGTATTTCTAGGGAGTTTTTACCGTTCATGTACTTGAGAATCTTGTAGAAGACGGCCGTGAGTTCTGGGGTGAGTTTGCATTCTTCATGAATGACTCTGTTGATCCATCTTCTCTGTGTACTAGAAGCTCGACCTGGGTCAACCAAAATCGTATCGTCTTCCTCCTCAAGAATCACATTGGATGCTATGCTTGCCATGCCTAGCTTGCTTTCGATCTTCTCGATCTCGCTGTCTAAAGAGCTTGGATTGAAACCTTTTTGCGGTGGAGCTTTGGCTGTGCCAGGCGATGATGCTGATTCACTGCTTTCTACCTTATTGTCAACCTTATTATCAACTTCAACTTTGTTGTCGACCACTGCCTGGTTCTTTGCGGTATCCAGGCCCCGTTTCTTCTTAGGATCTTTTCCCCTCTCAGTCTCTTCTTCTTCCTCCACTCTCATTTTGACCTTTCTCGGTATTTTGAGCCAGATGTAGGTGTGCAACTGTGTCACATATCCGTATCGTATGAGCCAAGCAAGTGCTGACAAATACAACTCTTTGTGATCTCGAGACGGAATTATTGTGGCAAATTGCTTCGGTTTCCTCGATCTCGTGGAGAGGAGCTTGAGAAACTGGGGGAGGGAAGGAAGTGTCGAGAAGGTATTCTTGAATGTCCTTATGTCTTTCCTCATATTGCTTTCGAACGGCGCCATTGGTGAGATTATATATATGGCCCTGGAATTAAGTGGCGGGACTACCCTCGCTTTTCGCCAGTAAATAAGCTGGTATGCAAAGGATTTGACGTGGGCAATGCTGAATGACTTTTCTTCCAAAACGGACTTCATCTTGTTTGTGAGTTTAATGAGCGACTCTGTGGGCCTAATTAGCCTGATGAAGCGTGCTAGTTGGCCCTGGGGCTCCGCTTTGAGGTCTTTAATGATATTTTCTGGGCTGTCTAGAAGAAGAATGGCAAAATATATTATATCCTCGGAGGAGGAGCCATTCGAGTCTTCGTCATCCAGGGAGTTGCCATCTTCGGCTGCACCGTAGTTGCCTGTAGCAAGACTTCCGTCCAAAAGCAAGTTCATGAGGCCCTTCGTATGGTATCTAGTGGTTTCACCCAAATTGACCAAACCAGTAGACGAAAGCATATTTGCTGTAGAGGAGAGATGGGAGCCTGGAATGTAGGGCACGGTTGGTTCTGGCAAAGAAGCAAACTCCAGTTTCACCGGAATCTGGAAGGACTTGCGCTTATTGTTCACCAAAAGCGTGGCTATCTTGCTGGTGGATATTGCTTCATAGCAGTCAGCCATGAGCTTACATAGCGACAGTTTTGACACAACGTAGTCCAGCATCAGGGTGCTGTGAAGCGTGGATTGGGTTCTCCACTCCTCCTTCAATTGCAGAATAAGACGGATCTGGCTCCACACGTAATCCCGCTTCAGCTGCTCGTAGCGAAGCACGAGAGAAAGCTTCGACGTTACGCAGTAGAACATCTCGTCAATTCGGTAGTTCCTCTCGATCTCCGGCGGTTCAAGCACGAAGACCAAATGGAACATAGACATGGCGTTGTTTGACACGGTTTCGTCTCCCTCTGTGGGCTTTTCCCGTTTCCGTTTCAGTTTCCCAGGTCTCCATGAACCATCAGCGCCAATATGAACAGGCAAGCCCAAAAACACCACATTTTCTATCATCACCTCGAAACGGCTATTGCACATCAGTCGAGGTGGACAGAGCATCTCGCTGAGGTATTCCCTTTCGAAACCCATGATCTTGCTTGATTCTTCGGGCGAGTAAGCAGAGGATTTGCTCGAATTGGAGGCCACTTGGCGTAAAGAGCTCCTGCCATTGTGGAGGCTTGAAGCCGATTGAGTGTCTCCACCCTCTCTTTTGAGCCGCTCCTGGCTGTCCAAAACACTCAAAAGATCCTTCTTTGTTCCCAAGTACGAGCTCATGTGGTTGAAATCGAGACTCTCATCGGGAGTTTCGCCCAATTCCTCGTGGACGTAGTCTTCATCGTCAAGTTCTGAAGAAGCTGGTTTTCGACGGTTGAATTCATCGGAGGCCAATTCGGGCGGGTAGCAGAAGGAGAAGTGGGGACCATTATGTGTGGATGCCACTAGAATGAGCCCTACGAGGCTCGGGCACGGGAGGTTGTAAGACATCGCATGGGGTAGTTGGTAGTTGGTAGTTGATGTTTCGCGATATAGTGGTAAGTGGAGAGGAGTATGTGGGAAACAGTGGGGCTTGTTTTTGGTTAGAGGCAATTCGATTTACTCGGTTTTGGTCTAACTGGTTTTTAATTTCAGAAGTTGGAATAAGTTTCTGTGATGTGTTGATGGGGTGGTTGGTCTTTATCGCGATTGTCGTGGTACAATGGAAAGAAGATGGATACATTTGAGCTTCGAGACAAGTTCCTGTTTCGTTGAGAGTTTTGCTTGCTTTGGTAAAAGTGTACTTAGACGTATTCATGGCCTTATCTGGGCAGGTCGAATTTTACTGACTGATGGAAATGGAATATCGATCAGTAGCGGTAAGATCCTCTGATTCTCAACTACCAATAGCTCTCTTAATGTCAAACGTCTATTTCTTTATGTTCTGAGCGGCTAAATATCATTTTCAGAAAAATGGTCGAATATCTTGCCGCAATCTCTCAATCCCAAAACACTCGATCTGTTCCTCCAACTAGTATGATCTGCTTCCAATGCTGACCATCGCTGTCTTCATCGTGGATCATCTTGATACAGTGTCAATCAATCAATTGTCAAACAATTCATTCGAGGAAACGAATTTTATACCATTACGATCAACTAAGCCGTAGGCAGCCGATGTTCCTCTCCCAGTACCACTACCAGGCTAGGCAAGACTAAACGCCGTTAGTCTGATGGTTCTCAGTTTAAAATCACCATCCTCGAGAAGAGCCGCAATCTGACGAAATTTACGCTCTATTGCCTTAAATGAGCACGCACCCTCCCTTCCTCAACTCTTTCTACGTCTCCTGAGGCTATAAATATATTCCTAAAAAGGTCTCTACTGCACGACACCTGGCCTGCCCACTTAGAGCTTGTGCTTGATCTCCTTGTTGGCAATTTGCACAAATCTCAGCTGGGGAATGCCCTCGATCCATCTGTTGAAACCAATGATGGACTCTCTGGCGTTGGCACTGTTGATGAGCGTGTCACGGTTATGTCTAAGCAACTTCTTGTTGGCAAAGATAGATGGCTCGTACAAGCCTTCGAACTTTGAAACAATCAAATTGTGCACCTCCTCGTTGAACTGGTCCGTGGACAAGCCCTTTCCGGTGAAAGTGCCGTTGAAGAAACCCAAACGGTTGAGCTCGGTACCTGGAATAGGCTTGGCAAACAATAAGGCCTCGGAGGCCTTGGACCAGCCCAATCTCAAGAACAAAGTGGCAGAAGTAGCACCCTCGGCAACAAGACCCAAGTTGGAGAACGGAGTCAACATGTAGGTGTTGTTCTCGTCATTCACGTAAACCAAGTCACACAAAGCCACAATGGCAGCAGAAAGACCAATCACAGGACCATTGAGCGCACACACCAAAACCTTGGAGTGGTTGTGCAACAAGTCAGCCAAGTAGACGTTTCTACCCACAAAGTTCTTGAGCCAGAATTCATGGCTAAACACCTCCGAGGGGTCAGAGTTCATCACGGAAATGTCTCTGACGTTGGCACCAGCAGAAAAGTACTTGCCCTTGGCCTGGATAATGGTACACACGGTGTCCTCCTCCTTGTCTGCCTCGTCCAAGAACTTAGCGAGCTGAAGGTACTGGGGACCATTCAAGGCGTTGAGCTTTTTCTCCACATTGATAGTAATAGTGGTGACTCTGTCCTTGACTTCGTACAAAATATCGGTGTAATCGTCGTCTGACATTGTTGGTGGGCGGAAAAAAAGGTGGATTGTGGAGCCTCTATATGTGATTCTTCATGTGCGCTTTTCTGTGGGGTAGGGGTGGGAACCGAGGCGCGAGATATCCGAATAGCCCCTAAGCATATGAGTATGGAGACGGATCAAAAAGTGTATGGAATATGGCGGGAGTTTGTGGGATTTCTGATTCTGCTGTGATTTGCTATGGGTTATGGAGGTTGGCAGAAGTTGGCTTGCGGGTGTTGGGAGATGGGTGCATGGTTGCGAAAAGGGGCCGTAACGTTACTGGACGGAAATGGAATTGTTTAAGAATATGCTTTTCGTGGGTCAACAAGGATAAGCTAGCGCTGAAGCTTTATGGGGCTCTTTTGGGAATCTGGGGATTTCCGGGAAAAACGAAACTCTCCGCTGTGTCCGGTGCACAATCACAATGGACGCTCCTCAGCTACATGGAGTTAAGGAATAGGTGGGATTAAGGTTTGCGGCTTGGGACTGTTGAACATTGGTTAGTTAAGGACTCGAAATCGAACAGTCTATACGTCCCAGCGGTGTTTAGTGCAGCCACAGGTGGCGGCTTTGCAGGTGACGTCTATGCCGAATGGGCACTGCCACTCAGTCTTTATACGGCTTCAAAGTAAAAGCAGCTTAGCTTTATATTGAACTTTATTCGTTGCTGAAAAAATTAAGGGAAATTGGGTTGGGGCCAGAGAGATAAAATGATCGTACTGTGTGGGATTGGGGCTTGCAGCATCAGACGAATTGACGAAAAAAGAGAAGTTTCAAATTGTCTGGTCGGGGTGGGGCAAAGTGCACATCTGCATTAGCGACTAGCATCAACGAAACCAAGTATGTGTCAATCTCTCGAAGTTGAGTACTGTCACCTCGTTGATCTACTGTTCCGGCATCTATACTAGCGCCCATTTGTGGTTTGGACGGGTATGATAAGGGATCCTAGCCCAAAAGGGTAAAGCCACCACAATTCCCAAAATGCTTCAGGCTTAAACTCTTTTCATCGAAGAAAAAAAAGTTGATCGATCGCCAATTTGTAGTCGTATCAAGTGCCCCCTCAACTTCGATTACAAAGCGCAATTTATTATCACGCTTGCAACGCCACAACACCCAGAAACTCACACCAATGGCCTTTTACTGCTGCCAGACTACTGGTAACATCCACCATTGTCCAACCGCTTCCGAGATTAGTGCCAGAAACGAATACTTCTGGGGTGTTTACACGTGACTATTTGCACGTGCAAACTCCGACACTCAACCTGCTTTAATCTCCAGTAGAAAGACAAACAATAATGTCTTCGGTTACTGTGGTCGGTGCCACAGGAAGTTCCAATAGTCATGGGTATTCTCGTGCGGTTGTCAAGGTCAATTTCCAGCCGCCGCAAGACAAGTCCGACTTTAATCTTTCGTTACCCTTCAAAGTCGGGTACTTTACCTTTGACAACAACGAGTATGTGCTTGTAAACCTGCTAGCCAAACTCTGGAACTATCCCAGCTCTTACCAGGTCATAGCCAAAATCGTGAAAAAAACAGGGGTTTCAAAGGCAGACTTTTTGCATAAAACTGATGAGGACCTTAACATTCTGCTTCTTGCTGAAGACTTCATCACTCCAACAGAGGCCAGAAGCCAGCTATTTTTCATTTCGCTTCAGTTTCTATACTCCATTATTGAAAATACCAATGTTATATTGGGCTATGAGGATGTTGTAACAAACAAGGCCATTCGTCAGCGCCCAATTATTCCTCCTAGTGACAACGATACCATCACCATCAATCAGGTATTCCCCCACTACGGCCACGAAGATGTCATTCCAAAGGACCACGCCACCTTCACTACCCTCACCCCCCTCAAGAAGTTGCAGGTCTACAAGCATGAAGGGAATTATAGAAGGGTCTACGGTACCTCGCTTAGCTCTCACGAAAGAGAGCTTATTGTGAGGAACAACAACTACGCTGCTTTCAAGCCCGAACTGGCTGTAGACGCCGATTCTGTTGACCAGAGTGCCGTCGCTAGAAAACCTTTGGGTAGATCCAGTCGTCACGTTGCTACTGTTGACCCAAACTCACTTGATGTGTCGGAGAACATTCTTCCTGGGAATGGCTCCATTCCCGAGTTTCTGGTTGGCCCGCTTTGCAAAGTGCCCAATTACTTTGTTAGCAACGGCCTGATGAATTCGCAACAGACAGCTCTCATCAACAGACACAAGCCACATCTCAAAGACTTGAAGCTCAACTTCTCCGATAGCAAGGGAACTAAGCTGCTGCTGCTGCTCTTCGTAAATAATGACCAGGATGCGCTTCTTTCTCGCTACTACTATTTCAAGAGTTACAGGGGCCCTGGGTCGGGAAACTACAAGGATGCTGCTTTGGTCAACAGGATCAACAAAGTTCGCATGTTCAACCCGGAATCATCTCCATCATCCAATGATGTGACTCATCTTCCTCCTCACAAGGTTCAAAAGCCTTTACGCAAGCGCTTTGACCGTCCTGTCAAGGGTTTGATACATGACTTCTACACTCCTGATAACGTGGAGGTCATCGTAAATCGCCAGCGCCAATTCTGTGAGGACTTTGAGAATATGGAAATGCTCCACAGTACCGTGTTATTCAACGTTCTTGCAAACTCGTACCGTGAGTTATCGCAACTGACATGGGCCAACTTCTACAAATTCCGCATGATCGACTTTGAAAAACTATATGCGATTGATAGATTGGAAAAGAAGAGAAAGCGCAAGGAAGAGTTGCTCAGCGAGTATGAGAAATCTCGTCGTGATGCCGAATCTCGTGGTTTGGCTCCCCCTCAAGCAACCAGAGAACTCGCCGAATTGATGAAGCCAGATATCACTGACCGGTTTACGCTACCTACGGACCATGTTGAGATTATGAGAAAGTTACCTCTTGAGCTTCGTGGTGATGGCGAGGACCCAGTCTCCCAGATCAGCAGGCCTATACGGTATGTGGCCACCTACCCAGACAAACAGTTACCTGAGGTACTTAATCAAGTTGAGGTTGTCAAGCTTCCAAACGCCAATCTGTTGGCATGGGACAACATCAAGAAGTACAGGGAAACGAGGTCATGAGTGCAGAGGCATGTACTATAAGGGAAGCTACCCACCAAATTCCAACCAATGTATTAATAAACTACTAATTCGAGACGCTCTCAACCAAAGAAGCTCCTAACTTGATGTAGTAAGAAGACCTCTGGTACTAATTCCTTTCAATTGGATATCTCAGAACTAGCCAATTTAAAGAATCCTTAATTCGAAGAATCCCCATCGCTGAAGATACTGAATCCCTGCTTGCTTGTATCCTCCATGGTAAATGCCTTGCCCATATTCTTGCCAACAAACTTGTTGGCGATGTTATAGTTCACCTTCACTGGATTCACAGCCGGTGTGAATTCGAGCTTGCGAGGCTTGAACCTACGTTGCTCTTCCAGTAACTGTTCAATCTTGCGTTCTCCGGTCCGGTGATTCACAAGCTCCATTTGCGTCGCTAGATCAATGGCAGCTGGCTGCTTCTTCGGGCGTGGTGCATGAGACTCGAGAAATGGATTCGGGAGCTTCTTCCGAGGAATGTGTTTTAGATCGTCCACGTTAATTACGCGTATCGTGTCGTTATCTGAGCCCAAGATTCCCAATCCTGCGCTGTATGGAGTAGAAGGATCGGCAAGAACCTGGTTTTGCGGCGTTGAAGGCCGAGGAGGGGTGATAGGTTGCTTTGTCTGATTGTCTTCGCTAAGTTTCTGAAGAGTAGCCGTCAAATTCCGAGACTTCAGCGATTTCTGGTCGGGAAAAGGAGCTCTTCCTTTCCGACCGCTCCCCACCGTCAGCGGCGTGGGAAGGATGCTGGTTTGTCTCGGGGAAGGTCCGATTCTATCAGTAGCGTTCTTCCTAGATGATCTAGGGGTTAGAAACGGCGACACCATGGGCCTCAGGGAATTACTCTTGTGGCATCGTGTTGACGAAGGTGTTATAGGTTCACGTGCAACGGTTTTCCTGGGCGGCGTCGTGGGGATCATCGTGGAGAAAGAGTTATCAGGGACTGGAGTTCGGGAGAAAAAGACTTGAAGAGGGTGTACACCCGTACCTCGCGGAGGGTTTCAGAGGCAGCTTTTGGATGTTTGGCTACCAGAGATGGTCTTTGGGTAGGATTGGCAGGAATTGAACTTCTTGGGTTGAAAGGTAAAGTTTTCGTTCTGGTCTGTGGTAATGTCAAGATTTCGATTTTTGGTGTGGGTTTGTTTCTTTGAGAGAAATAGCAGATCAGTGCAAAAATTGTAAAACGCGTGTGTAGCAGGCTGTTTTCGCGACTAGCCCCTGGAAAGAAGAAAAATGCAAAGCAAACAAAGTAACAAAAATGAGACTTATTAAAATGAAGGGCAGAGGAAATAATAGATGCATTCTAATTATTATTGAACGGGGTTGATAAGGCGACAGGTGCATTTTCATCAAAAATGTATAGGATGTCTCGAACGCACTCGCACAGGGTCCTTTGCAGCCATTGCTCTCAATTTCACCGAAAATTTCGCTGCGCCTACATGGCCCAAAGGGTTCCACAATCAAAAAACATCTGGAAGACCCAGATGACAAATTCCTATCTAATCGCTTTTGAATTATAAAGAATCTGTGGCGTTCTGGCTTGAGAGGTTCTTTCAGAGGAGGTCGCGTTTCGCTCAGGTTCACTCAGCTTCTGTTGAAAAAGACTGAGGGGTTTACTGTGTACTTTTTAATTGTATAGGTTTTGTTGAAGAGAGATTTTTCTTTCTGGCGTCCTCCAAATTGATAGTCGTTGAAAAATTATTAGCGGGATGTACCCCATCAGCTCGATAGTTTGTGGGTTCTGTGGCTGCGAAATCAAGGCTCTGTCAATTGTGCGCTACTAGCTCATTCTCTTTCAATGATTGAGGTCTTCGACAAATTCCGTCTATTTTCGCTTGGAGGACTTTAGCGAAACTACGAATAGCTTGGGGCACTCGAAAGACGACCTCTATGTCAGCAGGAAGCGTCCATTACCTAGATAAGAATCAGACGACTAGAAGCGTGCTAGCAAAACCAGCTTTCGCCTTGTTCTTCGCAAAATAGCGCCGTCAAAGTAAGAGCAATTCTTCAAAAGTCAAACCCGCGCTGAACGAAGGGGTAATGATACATGGTCTTCATTTGTTTTTCTCACGGCACCTCAGAAGAAAATCCAGCTACTAGACCCTTTGCTGCGAAGCTTCCAAAATAGTCCGCGATACTCTGAAACGCCTCAACATCCCCTGGTCTGTGGCTAGTCATCATTACTATTTTATTTTTTATTTATCCAACGCCATAATCTATTCTTTTTTTTCTCTCAACCACACCTAGACCCATGTTCTTTCGTCCCTGGGTCACTCTTACTCCATACCCAGCTCTTCAGTGCATTAATACCCACCCAGACCCACCTTAGCTAAGGCGATGATTTCCACAGCAGGCCCTCTTTCTCGAATATATTCACGAGCCCTTACATCTCTCCAGCAGTACAACCAGGCATTCCTAAAAATAGTCGTCTGGTCAATGCTCACACGTGATACAAACATTCCCCAGCGTAACCTTCCGCGTTCAACAAACACTTGGAAAAGACTAGCACCATGTCGTTTTCCGAAAGGTTTTGGTCCCACGATTACCATCTGGGCCATGAAGCGCTTTTCACTGAACTCTACGAAGGAATCCGTGAAAACAATGACTTTATCCAATTGTTCACCAAGCGAATGGAAGCTGAACACTCTTATGGAACCCACTTAACAGGCTTGGACGTGTCATTTAAGAGGTCCAGCAAGAGACACACCGACAACGACTACGTGCTGACGATCAAAAACGGATACCAAAAGTTTGCGGAGAATTTTGCCAAACAGGGCCTGCTCCATTTGGAGATTGCAGGGAATATCAAGATCTTGGTGTTGGAGCCTTTTCTGAAGTGGTGCGCTGAACACGAGCAAAGAGTAGAATATCTGGAGCTGACGATCGTGGAGAAATTCAAGGTCTTCAAGAACGCCCGCAGCAATTTGGAGAAATTGCAGAAGAAGTACTTCAACAAGTGCAGAATGCTTGAGGAGTTCAAGTCCCACTATTCGGAGGAGGACCTTGAGGATCTACTTGAGGATGCCCAGAACACGTCAATTAGTGAGCTGTCAAACCACGAGGAGGATGAAGACGACGCAGAGCTGTATATCTTCGACAACAAGGTTTGCGATCGTAAAGACGCCAAGGTGGTTTTGTCCAGCATCCTTTCAAACATAGAGCTCAAATCGCACAAGGTGCCGATTTTGGGAACCTACCACAATGTGTCCACGGGAAGCAAAATTACTCAATGGGTATTGGACAACATGGAGGACTACAAGGGGAGTATTGACCGTGCTGAGCAGTTTGGTCAGGACCTTCTTGACAACGGTTTCATCCGTCTCATTGGCTCCATGAGCGCCAACAAGAACTTCATCAACTCGTCCCAATTCTTCTACCAATGGAAGCCCTTGGTTTTTGAGATCACCAAACTTTCGGAGTTTGACCTTTCAAAAAGCACTAAAAGTGCTGATTATGACCCAATCGGTGCTCTGAGCAGCCGTGCTAACCACTTTGCCGATTATTTCGATGACGTGAAACAGGCCATGGGTGTCACATCTATCGATTACAATGATAAGACCCAATACGCAAAGCTCGTGAAGGAAGTTGACTCCTTGGATTTGCAGTACTTCCAAACCACCAAGGAGCTCGATAAGATAAGATGCTCGTTTGAGGAGATTGTCATGGACCATTTCACCTTCATGAACAAATGTGAGCTCGATAGGATGAAGGCGATCAAGAAGGTGATGTTCGACTTTGTCTCGACATTCTCCAACAGAGTCAGCTCCATGAAGCAAGTGTCCGAGGAAATGTTTGTTGTGGAGGAGACAATTAATCCGGTGAACGACCTCAAGTTTCTCATTGAGAACTATGCCACAGGCAAATTCGACCCAAAGGTTACTCTTTATGACAACTACTACAACTCCAACATCAAACAAACCTTTGGCGTGGATCTCAACGTGAAGGCAAGACTTGATAGAAAGGCTGTCCCGCTCTTAATCCAAAGCATTCTTTCTTGTCTTGATGGCGTCTACCCAGAGCTCAAGAACGATGATGAGAGAATCAACTTGTGGACCCAGCCTGTTCACTTGTCAAAAGTGCACAAGGTACGTTTCCAACTCAATGAACTCAGTGACATGGCATCCATCCAGAACGTTTTGAAGGCCACTGATCCTATTGTCATCACCAACGTCTTCAAGCTTTATTTCCTCGAATTGCCTGATTCCATCATTCCCCATAGCTACTTCGATTTGATCAAGACCTTGTATCTGAGCTACCCCGTGGGTGGTACTGAGGAAGATGTTGATAATACCAGAGTCAATGGTTTGCAAAATACGCTTTCTGAATTGCCCGTGAGCAGCTTGGCAACGTTGGATGCTATCTTGACACATTTCAACAGACTCGTGAACATCATAGGTTCCAAAAACAAGGAGCTTGGATTGCAGTTGCGGGGCCGTCTTTGCAAAGAGTTCGGCTCTCTCCTTTTGAGGCCCAAGGAAGATGACGACGGCTTGTCTGATTTCAGAATTTCACATAGTGCAGCCACAGAGACGCTTCAGCAACACTTCATAGCGGACTTGTTCCAGCACAAGGATACGATATTTGGCGAGTTGAGGAGAAGAAACTCCAACAAGAGTGTGCTGAGGGAAAGCCCCAAGCACGGTGCTTCTGAGGAATTGACGCCCAAGGCGAGCTTAGTTGCATCATCCAAGAGCCGCTTGGAGAGTCGATTGAAGAGGGCTGTCACCAAGGCTGGCCACGACAAGGAGGCTGACGAGGACAAAGAAAACGTGCATGCCACGGAGCCTCCAAAGACACCCACCAAATCCACCAATGGATTGAGGCGGTCGACTTCGCCCAACAAGAAGAAGCTCAACACCTTGTTGTCGGAGAAACCGACGAATAAGACCAAATCCAAGTCCAAGACGAAGGAGCAGCTACAAAAAACACAATCGTCAGACTCTTCAGACTTTGCTTCTGCTGCTCTGGAAACTGGATCTGGACGCCAGAGCCTCTCTAAGGACGAGGAGGAGCATGAGACGCCGCCAATCGTGCCGCCAAAGACGCGGTCCCCCAGGAAGAATAGCGAGGACGTGATTGTCGTCGAGTAGAGACCCCACTAGCATAAACATAAACATCAATCTAAAAAAAAAGTGTATTTTGCCTTTTAAAAAGCAAAAATAGGTCCTATCCGGATTCGAACCGGAGTTGTTCGGATCAAAACCGAAAGTGATAACCACTACACTATAGGACCGCGCGTGCCTATTTGGGTTTGTGATTTTAATATGAAGAGCAGGAAAAAGGTGCGAAAATTCTCCAAAAATTTCCTTTTTTTTACAGTCACTTCATGTAACAAAAGTACTGGATGTTGGGGCCCTTTAGCCCCAAAAAAGTCCATTTGGGCTAATCGTTTACCTGGGATATCTTGCTAAAACAATCGAATCAAGTCACAATTGTCAAGAAAAGTCTCCTCAAGGCCATTGATCAAAGATAAACTCTATAGATTTTTAGCTCGTTGAATATGACTGGGTGTGAGCTAAGATTCAGAAGCCAATCAATCAAAGGTCAGTTAAAAAAATCAATAAAGGGAAATCATCTGTGGACATTTTGTTTCTTCAGGGCCATAGTAAGAAGAGGCAAGCCTTGGAATACTTGGCTACTTCGGCTAGATAACATTTACTGACATGCTGCTTGGGACTTTGCCAAGAGAGAGAGAGGCCGACTCGGTGCTCTTGACCTCAACATCCCCAGCCTACTGACTCTCACCAGACCAATCAATGGATCACTAAAGTCGAGGCTATCAACCGATCATGAAGATCAGAGGCACTGAGAAAAAGATTGACCCAGAGAAGGCTACAGCAGTGGATGGAGCTCGAAAGAATCGGAGATTGCTTTTGATGGTAAAGTCAGCTTTCCCAAAGAATCAAACGTTAGATCATATCTACAATCACTGTAAAGTTTTAATGCCTTGCTGGTGCAAAATTAAATAGGGTTTTCAAGCCTTGACACTGGAAAATGCTGAGTAATAGTGCTAAGCATTCAAGAGGGAGGGATAATCGACCGCCCGGATCCC